>NIUQ01000203.1:0-64027 GCA_002796945.1 Plectus sambesii | reverse complement strand
TGGGCGATTGATAGCAGCAGGTGGGCGGGGTGGTGGTGAGGTTGTGACGAGGAAGGCGAGCGGTCGCTGCACAAGGGGCCCGCCTGGTTGGTGACGATTTATGGGCGGCGTCGGACGGTCGGCGTGCCGTCCGCTAATAACGATGGCCGTAAATCGCCCGCCTAGGCCGGTCGCCGGCGCCATCGGCCGTTTACGGCCCTGTCACGGCTGTGCATAAATTAACGCGGCCCACTGGTTACTGTAAATCATCGCCAGCACGCCTGCCCTCTCTCTCTCTCTCTCGCTCGCTCGCTCGCTCTCTTTCGTCTGTATGTCTCTCCAGTCGACGATTCCAAGTGGCCCGAGCGTTGTCGAGCAATAAATTTATCCTTGGCGAACCGCCCAAAGCATTGTATGCGCAGGGCGAAAACAATCGAACACAGTCATATACAGTAATCGTATAAACGAAGGGCGCGCGCTCGCAGAGAGATGTGCGCCGGCAATGGCATGACAGACAACAAACAGGAAAAGATCATGGAGGAAACGAGCAACGAGGGAAGTATGTCACATTGGACGTATGGCATCAACAGATCGGTCACAGCAATTCGACGGGACGACCGCGCGAGTGGACGTCGGGGGTGGATGGTCCCTGCGGCAGTCGGACCAGCAGAAGGGCAGGCCGGCCGGCGAGAGCACAAAAACTCGTAAACCTCGTCTTTACGACCGCCGATGATGGTCGGCGCGTCGGTCGCTGAGTCCCTTCTGGTCCGACCCCGGCCTCCTCCCCACTCTCGCCGCGCGTTCGCTTCGATAAGCCACACGGGCGCCGTTGACTGCATCGCGCACGACCGACTATCTTTACGAGAGACGGCCACCAAACGCTTATCAGCTACAAGTCAGATCAAAAGACGCCGCTAAGCGCATATAAAAATTTACAACGGCGCGAACAAGCCAGCGCACGGCGACTAGACAACAAGAGCGAGCAAAAAAAGTCGGCAACCAGCCTTGGACGGGGGTGAATGGCGGAAGGTGAATGCAACTGTCCGCAAACCGACCACAAAAGGAACGCTTTGGGTAGCAGCGACCTCCAAGATGATTGCTTACAATAGAGTACTTCCGTGCAGAGATTGGCGACAACAAGAGAGTGGAGCATAATGCATAATGAGTGATGAACGCGCCATTTGATGATTTGTCGTGTTTGGCATCCGCCGCCGAGCGAATCAGCACTCGACGACAACGACGACGACTACGACGACGACGTTAGATCGCCTTCGACGTCTCGCTGCTGGCGGCGGTCACCGGCTGACCCCACGGCTGGTAGTTTCTTCGATAGTTCGAGTAGGAGCTGGTGCTCTGGGGGTGCGGGTGCGGCTGTGGCAGCATTGTCATTTGGTAGGACGGCGCGGTGCCCTGAGACTGACCACTCGCCCGCGACCCCGTCAACGCCGCCGCCGCCGCCGGCGTCATCAGCGGCTTGCAGGCGGCGCCGGGGTAAGTGCCGCTCGGGTACTTGGCGCCCGGCGGCGACAAAAGTCCGCAGCAGAGAATTTTCTGCCATGTTGCGCAGGTCTTGCGCGACCCGACCCACATACCGGCGGTCGTGCCAACAATCAGCGACATGAATATGTTTAGCATGTAAACCTCAACCTAAACAAAAAGAGTGAAGGAAAATATAAGGAATTGAGGAAATGGTACGAACCTGAGGCTTGGTTTTGGGACGACGGCAGGCAATGTCGCCAGCGCCGCCACTGGCCTTGCAGGCGGTGGTGGCGGCCTGCCACTCGCCGAGCAGCAGCGCGTGGTAGGAGTCGCACGCAATGGTCAGCGCCGCAGGAATTACATAGAGCACAGAGAAGATGCCGATCTTCACCATCAACTTCTCCAGCTTCGACGTGTCCGTTCCTTGGTGGCGCAGCGAGTCGCGCACTGTACAAATACTCGCGAATCCAGCGATCAAAAAGCAGCCGCCGATAAGAACGAAGAAAATACGCGGTCCGATCACGAAGCCCCACAATGCCAGCGGATCCGAGTTGCCCACGAAGCAGATGCCGGTCAGCTCCGAAGCGTCAACCTGCAAGACAGCTGTTTGTCAACGTCCAACATTTGCCGTGTACGCGTCGCTGCATTTTTATACCATTGCGTGCATGTCATATTTTCAGTGCTTCCATCAATTGGTACGATTATATAACAGTGTCATTCGACAAAAAGACCATCGCTCGAGCGCCACTACTATCCACGCCCGACAATGCTTTGAGCGGCGAAATTGGCTGTTTGGACGACGGACACAAATCGATTGGCAAGTTTTCAAGTCGAGTGCACCCAATGGGTTCATTAGGGGAGCGACGGTCGGACGCGAGGCAACGACGGAAAACTGAGCGACGGGGCAATTTAGTCGATCCGTGGACGTCGGAGACGACTACTACGACGAATACAAGGAGGGGCAGCAGGAAGAAGCCAACGAACCTTGTGCATGATGAGGACGGCGATGCTCAGGAGAGCGGGCGTTCCCCACGCGACGAAGTGGAAGTAGCTGCTCCACGCCTCGATCCCTTCGGGCACCCACTTCCGTCCGGCCGACAGATACCAAGTGAATGTCAGAATCACCCACCACAGACTGCTCGCCAGTGAAAAATAGTACAGCACCATGAATGTCAGCACGCATTTCGGGTTGTCCAGTCCCCCGGCCGTCAAATAGGACGTCCCCGAACGCAGTCGTTCGCATGCCGATTGCTCGTACGACAGGAACAGTACTCGCGCAATGTACACCCACGAATACAGATGGTAGCACGCCGCCAAGTAGATGATCGACCTGAACGAGACGTATTGAAAGTTCTGCGCGTCAACGCGTGCATTGCAATCGCCTACCGTTCGGGAAAACGGAACCGCGACCTATCGAACAGGAACGTGGCGACGGTGAAGGCGGTGACGACCAAGCAAATGGCCGCCCAGATGAGCATCCAGTGCTCGGCGAAGCGCTTGTTCTGCTCATCGAACATGACGTCCTTGGAGCAGGGGATGCCGCACGCTCCCATGGGGTCGGTGGGGTCCAAATCGATCATGTCGTCGGGACACTTGACCGGCGGATAGTTGGGGAAAATGTCATCGCCCGGCATCCTCGGCGGATCAAAGGGAACATTGCCGGTGGGCCCGTTGCTCGCCCAGCTCTCCTTCGGGTCGGTCGGTTTCATGCATAGTTCGGGCGCCTGAGGAAACTTGGAGCAGTTCAACAGCTCGGGCCAGCCGATGCCGAAACCATCAAGAATCGCCTCGCAATCTCTCTTCACCTACAAATAAGATCAATCAGATGTCGCAAAGGAAGCAAATAGTTTGGCTGAACGCTACCTGCAGACACACCTCTCTACAGCTTGTCACCGGCTGTGGAAAAGCCTAAAACAGCAATGTACATACAATAACTATTCGATGATCGACACGACTGAAATTGCATACCTCTGGGCACATAGGAGCGAAAACCTAAAAATAAAACACGTTAAGCAATAATTATCGTCAGCCATAATGAGATCAACTTACCGAGCACACAAAAAATTTTATGTGCGGCGAACAGTTGGTGTGAATTAGCGGCTTGAAGTGCTCAGTCTGCACGTTCAACTGAAATCCGTCAATCAATGATTACTCCAGGACAATTTTTACTTTTAAGAAATGCAACACGTACACTTTGCTGGTCGGTATGGCCGAGTATATTGGGATAGAAAGTTTCATTGTAGGGTATGTCCTTGCAGAGCGATATCTCGATCGGCTGACATTTCTTGTTGCGCGCGTTGTCGAAAATGGACGCGGAAGCCAAACTAAGCAGGAAGGCAGAGAGAAGCGCCGCCAGCCGGCCAGCGTCCATGATGGCAAATGAGAGGAGGCAAGGAGCGACGCAGCTGGTCGGCAGCCGGTCGAGGCTGCTGGTGGCGTAACTCGGTTGAATGCGGCGGCGTGGGAGCGGCGGTGATCGGCCAGCGCCGCTTTTGTCGGATGCGCGCCTGGGCGACCTGAGGCGTCCTCGCCCGCACTCTAAGGAAACGATTCAATTAAGGCTTGGCGGATTGGAAGGCGTCGCGATTGTCGGACGGCAGCCGCTCATGCAGTATGCATGCGGCTGGCCGCAGCGAATCAAAGACGCCGCCCTCGCCGTTCGCGCTGGCCGCTACTCGGCCGATTGCTGCTCTGGCCCTGGCAGACGCGTCTCGCTCTCGCCGTCGTCTCTCTGTTGTAAACTTCGTGCGCGGCGGCGGCGCAGCATAAAGGCCGCGCGGCGGCACTAAAAAGGCCAATATTTTATCCGCGCACAAATTTATTACCGTCCGTTTCTTTCGCGCGGCCCCAGACCGGGCCAGAACGCCATTTTTCTCCAACCCCAGCCCCCACCGGACTGGACGGGATTGGCCGTGGCCGCATCACAGCGGCTCCTCCCTGTCCGTCCCGCTCGACCCTCGACTGGCCGGTTCTCGCTCGGCGACGTCTCGATCATCGTCGCGATACTCGGCCAACAACAGGTGCTGTCATCGCGCCGCATCGGCCCGACAACCCTCATAACCCTACCGACTGACGAGCCGCAAATCAGGTCCGACTGGCCCCCGCGAGAAGACAAAGCTTCACCAAGGGGCGCCGAAGAATGGCCATCGGTGGCGGTGCAAATGCCCGCTCGGCAGCATCCGTCACCTGAGCTCGGCGATCCGTCATGTCCGCGCTCTGTGCGCCGACGCTTTGAAGTCGAGCGCGCGGCTGATTTGTGGCCACCGAACAGACCATCGCTCACGCTTCTTCGACCCGCTGCCGCCGATTTCAGTTCGGACCACCCGGACGCCCGGCCATCGATCGCCCCTCTTTCTCTCCTTGCACCGTCATTTGCCACTTTCAGCAATCGTTCCCCTCCGATTTGATGGCACATCACGTCGGCAATTCAACGCCCGTCATTGCCCTTTATTATTTGATTGCTCACATCGACTATACACGCTGCATACAGTATACATCTCAATATTCTCAAATCGCTAGTCTTGCACAACCGATCAGCACTAGAGGGAACTCGGCTTAAAACAGCCGGTAATGAAGTAAAGTAACAATAAAAATCTGTCAATACTGTCTTATCTCGGCGACCTTCGCAATCGGCGTTGACGTAATGACACGCAGCCGTCATCGGTAGTGTCACGTTAATGGTAATGTTATTCTTTCGTTTATTACATACTAAAGGATACTGATAGCAAGATTTCATGACCCTGAAAACAGCGCTTGACATGAAAGTGCTGTTACCGAACCTATATAGAGATAATAAAGCGAATAGCCTACATTGAGGTAGCAAGCGCAGTTAAGCAAATCATAACTATCATGGCGACAGTATGCGAAGCGCAACACTCTACAACGGGCACATGCCTGCAAAGATGCACATCCTTAGTAAAATGCACGCCGTAAGATGTAAAATTTAAGCACAACTGATTCCTCTCCGTTTCATTATCCTTCTGCAAGGGAAAAGTGCCGCTAAGCCAGGGGTGGCGCACGGACAGCGTGGTGTTGGCAACGGTCATGTTGCCGAGTCGATATATCGCCGGTAGATGCGTGTGCGTCCTGTACTGGTAGTAGCCGAGCAGCGTGACATCGTGCGGCCAGTCGTTGTCCTTCTCAATCAGAAAGTCGGCGTCACATTTGTTCACACTGCAATTAAAGCACGTCTTTCGCTGTGGTCAGGATGAAAGCGCAACCTTAGCTTGATTGTCAGCACTTTACTTAGCCAATCTCGATTACTGCCCTCCGTTTGAGTCGTGGCGTGCGGCTTGAAGACGAATGTCTGAGTGTGGTTGAACCAGTACTGCCGGTACTGCTTGTTCTCGTTAATCTCCGCACGAATTGAGCTTCGAAACTTCAGTTCGTACCACTGTTCTGGCAGCAAGTCGCAAGCGCGGTAGGCTTCAAAGCTGGCCGGCAACTCTTGTAGCGGACATTCATTGCTGATATTTATGTAAGGACCTTTGAGCGATTGGTTGCGCGTTTTCGACAGCAAATTGGTGTATCGGGAAATGTCTTGTTGGCATGCTTGATAATGTCCGAGGCTTGGCGCCAGCCGGTACTCCCTTTGGTATCCCTGAAGCGGCAAGAATGACCCTATTGTTGGCGGTTAGAACCTACTTTGAATTTAACACGACACTCGACTGGAGCGTCTTCAGCGGCGCTCAGTCGACGCCAACTAAGATCGACCAGCGGCACGAGTTGCGTCGTCCGCTTCAGTTCTTGCTCCAGCTGAGACGTGCCCTTGTTTGTGTGAAGAGTTAAGCACCACTTGAGCTTATTGGCCGGTGGAAGAGGGTGGATGGCGACAAGGGGTTCGCTTCGACCGATCAAAGGGCGTTCATAGGTGCACGCTTCGACTATCAGAGACTTGGCGCGCTCGGAAGCGACGTAAAAGCTGCTCCTGTCGGCCAGTGCCGCAGGGGTCAGATGGGCGACAATTAGGAAGAGTAATAGTGACAGTGGACGAAAAGGCATCGTTGAATGGGGCCTAAAGCGTGATTGTCTCGGAATGGGAGAGTCTCGAGGGAAGGAGGAGGAGGCGACGACTACTTCGGATCGTGCGGCTGAACGGCGATCGCGGCACGCAAGACGACCTCTTCCCTTGCGGACTTGTGATGGCGGAAGGCGATGTGGCCCGTCGTCGATCGAAGCGGTAACTCGATTGCCACTCTGATTACGACCTTCCGGTAGTCGGTTGACGAAACCGCTCGACTCGCTACCACCAGACGACCAACCGCATCTCACACGCGATCATTCGACGCTAATTTGCACGCCCATCGCCCTTCTTAGTCAAGTCCAGTAGTCGTCAGCGACGAGTAGCGGAGCATTATCTGATGTAACACTGCGACTATTCCGCTATCCCTTCTTCGTTCGCTGGCAATCGTCGTAACTCGTTTTTCATTGTGAGCCTGTTTAGTTGACAATTCGGGCCAGCAATATGATTATTTTATTAGATCATGCATTTCCGAGTCGCAAACCTCAGTCCGTGGGGGCTCGTTTTGCAGAGCTTCGTATTTGACGAAACGCTATTTTCGCGTCAACCCGTCCATTAGTACTTTTAGAGAAACTCCCCTTACTGATCGATAACAACAAACTTACTTTGGGCCTTTGTGGCTTAAACATGTGCTGCCGTTGCTCTTCTTTTTGGCCACCGAAGACGGCCTTAGTCGACTAGCCCGCGCGCCCTTCCGTCCGTTCGTTCGTCTCTCCCTCCCCCTCTCGCTCGTCATGTTTTGCAATGCACATTTGTGGGGTGCCGCACACAATTTTGTACAGTTCACATATACCGTGGTACAGTCGCTGTCAATTTCCCTTCGTGGTTCAAACTGCTGTGTGACTCACCTTCATAACACACTAGCACTGTGTTGACTCTTGTGATGAGCAAAGTGAGTGACACAATTTGTGCAATATCAGCGACTCGTTCTTGTTTTAATAAACCCCATAAGAAGAGCAGTTTGTGGCTCAGAGCGCGTGTTCCTCGTAGAGGCACTTGCATTCAGATGTACTGAGCCATATTCTTTATAAAGAATTATTTGTTCCATGCACTTTTCGCAGTGTGCAAAATGAGTGTAATAAAATTGAACTGCATCACTTTTAGACATTCACTTATCATCAGCCCTATAAAAATGCACTGAATTGCATATATGGGTAATAAAAATAATGCATGTGCATTTTAGTGTATTTTTATAGGGCTAATGATAGGTGACTGTTCACAAGTGATGGAGTTTGAATTTTTATGTTTACCGTCTGCTCATTATATTAACTCCTTTATGAGCTAGCCGAGGTCATTGGAGATGTTGTTTACAATATTCTGTTGACTGAAGAGAGAACTTCTGCTGCTGCTATTTACTAGGAGCAGTCCATTGCTTTACGCGAATTTGATTCACGTCGCAAAACGGCGAGGCTGCAATGATTCATGATGCGTCGTTTGGAATAGTGATAAAAGGGCGTGTGCAAGGAATGATCTTATCAAGATGAATAGCGTGAGCCAACTCAGAAGAATAATAACTGTGGGGGTATTTGCTAGCGGGGTGGTGAGAAACTGAATCATGTAGGCGATGTGCGCCTGACACGACGATTGCTCAGAGTGCTGGCCATCGTCAGCCATGAGAAGGCGGCGGAGCGAAGGTGGAATGCGGGCCAAGCGCGGCATTGGGCGACATTTGTATGCGCTAAAACGCGTCCTGCCGGAAACGGGAGGTGCGATCTGTCGCGGTCTGGTTAGCGCGAGTAGAGGACGAGTTGCAATTGCCACTCCGATCATGGCCGGTCGAAGGTGAGTCGACCTCGCCGGTTGGATGGCATTGAGTGACGCCTGCGGCCAGCCGTAGTGGCAGGTCCGTCCAGTGGACAGCGGTCGCCACCCACCCGTCGACATCATATAACGGTGCTAAAGAGGCGCGAATCGTCCCACCAACAAAGGCCGGCGCTCGTATCTCGCGTCGGGTCAGTCAGATTTACGAGGCCGTCGCTCTTTGCCGGCGCGTTTGGCCGAAGGATTAGGCTCAGTCTTTCCCGCTAAGCCGTCACATTTTCCCTGGCGCCCACTCCCCCTGCCCCAACCCACCCCAGTTTTTGGGTCGAGTGGTATCGCATTGATCCCGAGGCTTCCCCTTGATGGAGTTTCCGGCGGTGTGTCCGGTGCTGTATTTCGACTACCGTTATTACACTCAACCGCTGCAATGGCGCGGGCGTAACCGTTGAACTAACGGTCTTCGATTTTTTGCTACGCGCGGTCGAACCCCCTTGACGAGTTTATCCGTTTTTTGCTACCGCTGGGACATCGTCTCCTCCCTCCCGCCCTCCCGCCGCTGCCAGTCGTTTGTATCGCAACGTGGTGCGTCTTTATACGCTATAGAAGTCGCCTTTGGCGGTCGAGTTTCGACCGTTGAAGGTGGCTCTCGAGTGCCTAACCTCAAGTGCCGTCCCGTGACACACTTGATACTTTGTGTGAGGTCGGCGAAGTGTATAGATTTTCGGTGGTGATTTGCGAGAAATCGGTCAATCGTGCGTCATATGCACTTCTTAGACGGTGACACCGTGTTCGCTGCCCAGATGCGTCTTGCATCCGAGTCTGACCGCGACTGTGACACCAAAGAGTTGCAGAGACGAGACCGCGACTTGCCCGGGCGTTTTGATTCAATCGCGGGACAGGAATCGCGCTAATCGAATTGATCGGTCGCTTTTGTTGTGCGTGTCTGTCAGACGATAGGGAGCGTTGGGACGCATTCGCCGAAGCGCTTGACCTCAGTTCGCTCGGCCGTCCGCGGCCCCTCTTCCGTATGATCGTCTCGCGCATGTCGTCGTATTTCCAATTTGTTCTTCGCCCGTCTTGCTTCTCTTTCGCCTCTCTACCGTCCACTTTCAATCTCCTTGAGTTGTTTGCAGAAGTCAATATCTCTTTTTTCCACTCCGATCGACTCTTTGCAAACATCGCGCGTTGTTCGTTGAAGACAAGGAAGCGCAATTGCGCAAAAGTAGTTAATTGCATCGGCCGAAATAATAAAAAGTAATGAGGTTGTCGAATAGGCAGGCATGTTTTTGACGCAGATGTGGCGAGTAAAAGTTTTTCGAACGCCACTTTTACGTATCCGCGCCGTACCACCTGGATGACGGCACATTCGGTAAGAGTGACGAATCTTTGTGTTCGCCGCGCCTGTTCGATCGTTCAATCACGGCCAAGGAGATGCATCAAGGTGGCGGTTCGCTCGTGGCGCCGCCGCCGTTCGAAAGCAAACGATTTGTCCATCCGCCGCCACAGCCAGCATATTCTTTTCCGCCATCCGGCACCTTTCACGTATTGCGGCACCTATTTCGTGTCGCGAAAAAAAACCGGCCATTTTTGTTGTAGTAGTATAGGCTGCCGCTGTTCTTTTAATCGAGACCTCTGCGGCTCTATCGGTTGAGTGGATCGGTCGCATAGGACTCAGGGTATCTGGGCTGCAGCAGGCCGAGCGGTCCGACGAACGATGCGACCAACTTGTTCTCTTACAAGTAGTGATTCATATGAGCGTTTTTCGACTTTGTCGCGAAACGGTGGTGCGCGCCAGTGCGCCAAGTGGGCGACGGGCAGTCGGTCACCGGATTGCAGACGGTTAAGAAGCGGAGAACTGGTTCTCTGCAAACTTTTTTTCTCATGTTAGCGTGGGATAATCTTAGTAGAGACGTGGGGGGGAGTAGAGAAGGTCGGGCATCCGCGCCGTCCTGTGTATCTCGTGATGATCAGGGAGAGATAGACGAAGACGCGCGGCCGAGTGCTGCTTCGCGTTCATCGACATTTCTTATCTTCACAGACGTTTCCCGGCTGTCCACTTTGTGCGGCCTACTCGACAATCTCTCTCATTCTATCGAACCTTTGTTTTCTGCAGGGGATCGCCAAGGCTGTCGTGTGCGGGGGTGGCTGCCGGTTTCGCTGACGAGTGACCGCGCAGCTGTCACGTTCACAATAGGAAGGCCAAGCGCGTACCTTGTTTCTCGCACGGCCCCGAGCGCCATCACTAGCCAAGTAGGTAATTGGGTTGAATGCTCTGCTAATCGCTTCAACGTTCGGTGACGTTTGATTGTCCGAGTTGCACTGCAGGCTGGTCTTTCCGGTTTAACTGCCCTACCTTATCTCGCGCTGCGCATTTTAGGCATCAAAGTGATTCCATGTTTACTACTGTGCTCCTTTAGCTGCTGTGCGCATGGCGGCCGAAAAAGACTTTCGCATCATTACTGCGATTCTGTACCGCGGCGCGGTCGAAGAGCATGGCTGTAAGCGCAAAGGCCTCGGATTCAGCATCGTTGGCGGCTGCGACTCGCCGCGCGGACAAATGGGCATCTTCGTCAAGACAATCTACGCCCATGGGTTGGCAGCGGATAGTGGCGTTCTGAGAAAAGGTAAGCAGCCGTAACTCGGGCTGTTCAACAAAGTTCTTGCAGGCGACGAGATTCTTCGCGTCAACGACTCGGACGTGACCAATCTGACGCACGCCCAGGCGCTGCAGGCCTTTAAAAGAGCCCGACGTGGTGACGTCACGATGACCATCCGCCGACCGCGACACAACTCGATCAGGTTCGAAGGAGACAATAGCCGCTACTTTGATGGAGCTAATCATTGGCCGCTATTACAGCCACTTGGCTTCGATGCAAGTGTCCCAGACGCCGACCGCGCAAGCATCATGCATGTCAGTGTCGCTCCACTCGGCGCTGCGCACGTGTGTGTCGCTCAATGTCGACCCCATGCAGCCGACAAAGAAGACGCCGACGGGCAACTTTTCCCTTCGCGACAAAGGTTGTGAACGTATACAGTTACGTTGGGAGCGGGCCGGGCCGTACGGTGCAGATGTGATAGGATCGAAGGACCAGCCGGTCTGTTCGGCCTATCGGCGTCCGAGCGCGGCGCATTTCACGACCGACGCTGTTTGCCAATGTTTCGGTCGTTTCCGAGCAGCGCCAGACAGAGTGGCGAGGCGTTTGTCTGTTGGTCACCGCCAGCGAGCGCAAGCGCCGTCGTTTGTCCTTCGCGCGTCCACTTCTGTCGGGCCGACGGCGGGTCGCGTAATAATATGCAACGACCAGCCAATAATTTATTGCTCCAACCGCTCTCGCCCAATGTCCTATCGCCCGCGCGGTCAGCTAACGCGATTGTGCGCGGCTTGGGAGGAAGCTGTACGCCGGCTAAACCGATCATATTTCAGGTGCCGTGAAGAAGAAGCGTCCGGCGCTGCTTCGGCTGTTCCACCGCAACTGCGACACTGACCAAGAGGAAGTATGCGATTCAGTTTCACTTTTAAAAAGGCGCCGACGTGTGGCGGCCACTTCTATTATCTGCTCTGTTATTTATTTGAGCTGCCCGCCCATGTTTTATCGCTGTATTGCGTCTGCTAGACTTGTTTGCGATACAGAGGCCGGTACGCGATCGCTCTCGCCGCCCGCTCGACCATCGGCGGAGTTGGCGTGAGCGGCTGAGGCGCCGTCGAGTCACCTGCTCGCCGACCTGATAGCGGACGGGCGGTCCGACCACGGTGGCGCTGTTTGCATTGGTGCACCATGTGGGCGCGTCCTCCTTGGCGGAATAGGCGATGTTTTTTATTTGAGAAAAAAAGCGAGCGGTGCTGGGAGCGGAATGGCGGTGTAGGTAGTTAGTGTGGTGAGGCGTTGTGGCAAAGGCGACATTCGGCGAAGCGACGCGTTTGATCCGCGCTCGTTGAGCGCTCGTACCAGTCCGAACGGCGAGTGGGGCGGTGGTTATGATGTGTGCTCGCCGGATTTGGCGGGTGGATGGACGAAAGAAACTTTGTTCCTCCGCCTCCTCGGGCCCTCGTGCCGCGCAGCGTGACTGGGCTTGACTGGTTCGGCGATCAACAATCGAGTGTCATCTGGGCGGTGTGCCCCCGCGTCCGATTACTGCTCTTTGCGCCATTCGATTTGTTCGCACGGTCGCTGACCTGTCTTCTTCAGAGCCGAAGAAGCAAACTCAGACCGTCACGATGACAGCCGAACCGCTTCGCCTCGACACCAACCATCACACGCACCATGCATCGATCGAGACCAAGACGTGGACTCGCTCGAGTCCGAGCAGCGAAGACCATCTGCGACCGCTTTCAAACTCTTCGCCAACGTCCAGCGACGACTCGGGTTTCCTGAGCACGAACGATGTGCTGGGCCACGGATTGCCGGCCAGCTCGCCGCAGCAGCTCGACTTGAACATGTCGAGAGGCTACGTGAGCATCTTTGCCGCGCAAGAAGACCGCTCGCCCATCTTCGTCACGCTCGACCGCAAGATTTCGCAATCGGGTGGACTGTTGAAACGCCTTCAATTGCCGACGGATGTGGACGGCGAAGAGAAGCCGCGCCCCAAGTCGCCGGTCGTCGCCCCCGTCATTCCGCCTGTCCAGCGCGCGGCATCTCCGCGCCTCCTGTCGCCGCGGCCGCTGTCCCCTCGGCCGCATTCGCCGGCGTTCAAGAGCACCGACACTCCGGTCAACCGCTCTCCTCTACCGTCCCCGACCAACTATGATCGTCCAGCGCCCTTCGCTGTCGAAAAAGAAGTCACCATTTCTGACCATCGCCTATCGACCTCCTACCGACCCAACTACGCGTCATCGCACACTTCCAGTAACATGGTCGACCACGGCGCGGCCGAAGCGAGCGCCAAAACTCATCAAAACCACGCGAGTGCCAAAGAAAATCACGAAGATTCGACTGATGGACATCTGTTATTTCCTCATATTGAATCGCCTAAAGCGCCAATGGCCACGACGTACGACGCTCTGATCACGTACGAAACAACGAAAACGGCGGAGCCCGAGGTTTTCACCTTTCCATCTTCCACCTCTAAAGTCGACCGCGAGTCATCGACGCACGGAAGCGGAAAGAGCGAAAGCGCAAAGCCAGAAATCCTTCCACAAACCGCCGAAATTCTGTCACTGAGTCGACGAAATTGGCTGAATGAAAAGTCCGACGAACACAAGCCGACAAACCAGACTTTCAAGACTAAATATGAAAAGTTTGAAAATCGCTCAGTATGGGAGGAGCAGCACGGTTCGTCTGGGCCGAAGAGTGCGCCAGCCGGACGAACCACAGCCGATTTGAAGCCGGTGGCTAGTCGGAAGCAGGAATATGAATCGTCTGCCAAGAACGCTACTAGCGTTTCCCCCACTGGAAAGACGCCCATTTATTACGGAAAGAACAACTCGTCGACATCGGTGCGAGATCGAATTCAGAAATATGCCGGTCTTTCTGCTACCAATACTTTTGACAAAGATCCTACTCCGCCGCCTCACTCTGCGCCGCCGACAGTTGGACCTCCTACGTGGACCAGCAGCTTTTCTAAGAAACCATCGGCGGTTACCAAGTCGCCTTCTCCTTACGAATACCAGTCCACTCGCCAGACTGCATCATCGGACTATCATTCGTCTCGAACACCCCCAACTACGCCTCCGGCAACGCCGGTCGATGCGCCGGCGCCGTTCAAGGTCGAACATAAGCCAGAACCGTCGTCGCCGCCCCTGCCTTCCTTGAAGCACGACTCTCCAGCTCCGGTAGCGACGACGCCACCAGCGACAGCACACTCCACTGCTTCTGGCTTGGACTTTTCGCGGTTCGGTCCGGTGACGCCGATCGGACGGCCGCTAGAGAGCGATGAAGAAAAGGAGCCTTCCAACCATGACGAAACCGACCACCATCATCAGCAAACTACTACTCATGCACACAACAAGCTGCCGGTCAGCCAGATTGATGATGCTACGGTTAGTGTGCAGTGTCCGAATGTTAAACGAAGGTGCAAATGTCGTCATTTCAGATGGCGGAATGTCGCGCGATGCTTGGCGCGTCGGCGGACGACTATGAAATCTTTGAGGCGGTGCTCGAGAGACCCGAAGGCGTTGCCGATGGCAGCGTGGGCATCATTCTCACCGGCTCGAGCGAGCCGGGGGCGGACAGTCAAATAACGGTGTCGCGAGTGATCACCGGCAGTGTGGCCGACAGTCAAATAAGCGTGCGTTGTGATTCAATGCTGCTCGATTGGGGTGTAGCTCAAGATGGAGTCTTTTGTAGAGGCGAGACCGAGTGTTGATGGTGCAAGGGCAAAAGACAAACACCATGACGCCGGGCGAAGCGCGACAGCTGCTGAAGGCGCCGGCGCCGGCTATCCATGTAGTCGTGGCGCGCAAACGTTTCGACGACCATGACGACGACTCTCCTCGACGTTCCATTCACGCGGATATGGAGATCGTTCCCGAAAGTAAGCGCAACTGCACATAATCTTCGTATTGTCGTCTTTGTCAATCTAATCATTTCAGGTGCCTTCGATGCGACAAAGTGCAAGTACGCCGACCACCCGATCGATATTGTGCTTCACAAAGGACTTCTCGGCGTCGGTCTGTCTCTCGAAGGTGGCCACCAGTCGCCCATGGGCGATCGTCCCCTGACCATCAAGCGCATCTTTGCCAGTTCGTTTAATCGACTTTTTTCGCCGTCGTCGTTGAGATGCGAGCGTTAATCTCTTATAGGCGGAGCAGCGGCGAAAAATGGCCAGATTAAATTAGGCGACCAATTGGTGGCGATGAACGGGCGTGACGTTACATCAATGACGCATTTGGAAGCGTGGAAAATGTTGAAGGGATTGCCCGAAGGGGACGTCACTTTGGCAATTATTTCACGTATTGAGTGATACTTGTTGCATCTTGATTTCTTCTTTAGTTTCAGACTTCTATTGCTTTCTTTCTGCTGTCGTCGTATCGTACATGTGCTTTATGTTATTGTTTTGTGTGTCCTACTTATTGTTAAGTTCCATCTTCAACTTACGACGAAAATTTAATACTTTGCCTGGGCTCTTTTCAAGTTGAACGTAAGCAATACTGGATAGTGGATATGCATTCGACCGCTTTACATTCAATTTGCTTTTAAATCTGACTTTTTCAGATTATTCTTTGTCCTACTGTGAAAGTATGTGATGATTATTGTACATTTTCGGTTGCCGATTAGTGATAAAACTGGAATAAACCTGAAAATGCTTGTGAAGTGCTTGTGAAACAGGGCGAACGATAAAGTGTCACACAACCGACGACGACCATGTTGAGTTGCTTAGCTAATAAGCCGGAGCTCAGAGGCAACGAGCGAGTGGAGGTAGTCGTTGAGAAAGAGAGAGAGAGAGCGAGAGAGAGAGAGAGAGAAGGAGGGGGAAAGAGGGAAAAGAGAAAGCACAGCAATGTCGGATCTGTTCAATAATAGATGGAGGTGGTCGAGCGGTCGACGACGCTAATAACTGGCGACACGACGCTGTCCGTTTTACTACGCGGTCTTGGAGGCAGCCGAGCGGCCGTAAACGTGTTGAAACGGCTNGGTCGCCGTCGACGACGCTAATAACTGGCGACACGACGCTGTCCGTTTTACTACGCGGTCTTGGAGGCAGCCGAGCGGCCGTAAACGTGTTGAAACGGCTAATTTGTGACTGACGCGGGCCCAGGGAGAATTCGGCGAGATCTTCCATCAGCGGATGAATAGCGCTCGTCGACAGCATTGTTGGATCGTTGCGGCGGCTTCGATTGGTCGAGTCCGCCGACCGCCGACTGAGTCCGTACGGCCGCTGCTCGTCGACCGGGCGCCAGGTGTCAGCGACCCGTCAGCGCCGCTGTAGAACAAGATGTAGAGGGACGGCGACCGCTGACTCCCCTCGTCTCCACTCAGACGGCGCCGTCTGCTCCGACCGCCGATAATTGGGTGTTGGCGCGCTGCGTTGTGAGTCGTCTCCTCCTACGACAACTAACCGCCGACCAGTTTGGACCAGCTGGTCATCCTCCACTCGTTGGAGTTGTCTTAAGATACTATCTTATGGTTGGCGCGTAATTTGCGCACCGCTGACGACCGGAACTCGCGAGCAATCGCTGAAGAAGCGCGGTCGATGGCCGGCGCCGATGCCGGTTGTGTGGATTTCTGAGCGGCAGTGAGCGCCATTAGTTGGACTGGTGCAAGAGGCGAGCGCGATGTGCTGGCCGCCGCAAAGGCGTTAGCGCGACGGCGTAGCGCCGATCAGCGACGGCCAAGTCCCATCGCCGCAGACATGTAAGCAGCGTAATGTGCGGTATACTATCTTCCTGGTCGTCCGCCAGCACCCAAAAGCTGCTCACACTTTTCGTCGTCGTCATCAGCGTCGCTCTTTGCTTGCCAGGTAAGAATTGTGACAGTTTTTAGTATGATCGAAAGCAACGTGTCAGCAGCGAGAGGCCCGCCCGGCGCTCCAGTCGAAGAAGACGAAGTGGTCGACTTAAAAGTGTTTCAAGTGAAGCCTGGCGATTTGGAGCAGTCGACGGCGCCCGACGACCCGTGCGCCGATTTCAGCATGGGCGGCTCGCAGTTGCACAAATTCTCGTCGCCAAACTTTCCGGCCAACTACCCGCCTAGTCTGGAATGCATTCGCGTGGTTAATGCTCCGATGGGTTACGACATCACAGTCGACTTTCGCGGCGCTTATTTTGAGGTAGGCGACGCAGGGCCTATGCGAGCGCTATTCTTAAAAAATTTTGCCACTGTAATTCAATAGTTCGCCGACAGCCGGCAGTGTTAGATGTCAATAGCGCGCTTCGTACTAATGAGACGAACACTCTGAGACGAGAAAAGAGCCATTCTGCAACGAAATATTTTAACATTGGCAGCACTTGTCGAGCAACAACTTTAACCGACTAGCGAACAGGCGCGTCCTCGATGACGCTTCAGGTGCACTTGTCGTCCCGACAGACAAGATAATTTATGGTACTTAGGGGGCAATGCTTGAGGGAGTGGGGAAGGAAAGGAACCCCAAGATTTTCGGTATCCCTAGTGGTTGGAGGATTATCGCGTATTTACGAGTTGTCGCTATAGATTTTCCTCGGTTTTCGAAATTTTCACTTAGCTCGTTGGCTCCAGCTCGGCACTTACTTGTATATATAGCCAGCGCAATACTTACGCCCCCTTGCAATCTGTACAACGTTCTCGCTTGAAGGTGGAAGCGTCGTACGAGCGGCCGGNGCCAAAGTCTGAGCCGATGAGGAATTCAGATCGAAAGTAGGGAGCACTATTCTGTTGAGGCCATTGGATCGCCGTTGGTCAGGTTTGATAACCTGTTTGCAGGTAAGAACTGCAGCGGAGAGAGTCTGTTCAGCTGCGGCGACGATAGCTGCGTTCCCCTCAGCGTCGTCTGCAACAAACGCACCAACTGTCTCTACAGAAAAGACGAGCACGGGTGCAAATTCAGTGAGTCGCTTTGAAGCTTCGCTCGTTGGTTGCGTGAGGTGATTTCGGGCAATTGCAGATGAGCTTCAAATGCCAAAAATGTTCCTGCCCGGCGCGTACATGATTATTCTGGTGGTCGTATGCACGGTCATAGTGGCGGTCATTCTGTGCGCTATTGTTATCAACTACTGTCCAAAGTTCAAACGACAACAGGCAAAGTACGACGCTTTCCTGAAAGAACTCGCCAGCCGTCCGCCGCCGGGCATCACCGTCGAGCACCGACGACACACAATCGCTACTATGAACCCTACGAACGGTTTGTATACCCACAGCGCCGGATGATATAGGGTTTGGCCAAGCAGAGATGAACTCCCTCGGGAAGGGCAGAGTCGCTGACTAATGCCCAAGCGCACGTGCTAAATCGCCTTCCGGTCCGTCGATGCGCTAAAACTCTCCTTGCATCACTAGTTGCGGATAATTTAAGATGTTTACAGCATTTGGTGGGGCTTTAGTCGGGGAGGGCTCCGTCTGGATTGTCTCGGCGCCCGCAGGCGATACCTAACCTTCTTATTTGGCCTCTATGATAATCCGGCACTGAACACCCCATCAACTATGCACGTTCCAACAGCCACTCTTGCAGAGCAGCTACTCGCCGCAGGTTTCACGACGCCAATCGTCGATTCCGCGCCTGGTGGACGAGTGACATTTGTCGTGGGCAACAACGGTGACAAACTGAGAGCAATGACTTCGTCGCCGGCGCCGAAGCGCACAAACAAGGAGCCAAAACTGCTGCCGTCCGCATTGGACATTGAGGATGAGCCGGGATCTGCTTTTATCAAAGAGAACCGCTTTGCAACGGTGGGGACGCCGGCTCCGATTCTGCGAAAGACCTGGAGTAAGAGTGGCAAACGTTCGTTGGTCGAAAAGCCGTTGCTGCATCGGCTGCCAGTCGATTTGGACACTGATCAGTCGAGCAGCATAATGACGATGAGTCGAAGCGGCGTTTCCGGTCTGAGCAGCACGCTGTCGAATTCGCGCGATCACGAAGATATGGAGATGACTATTCTGCATGTGGGTCGAGCAGCGCAGCCATCGGGTCGGCTGCCCCGTCTCGACCAGCAACGAGGCTCCGGTCGTCGACGGACGCAGGACGCCCCCACGCCCGACCTCATCCTGAACGGCATGCTAGGCGCGGGTCAAGCGCGGCTCGCCAGCACCTCCAGTTCAGAAGGCGGCGGAAAGTAAATTATTTTTGTTTACCTGCGGCTGTCGTATCTGTTCATATGTTAGGCTGGCGCAATAGGCGCGCCGCCTGTTCGGTTGAGAAGACGCTTGTCGGACGGGAGGAGGGGGGTGCGAGCAGCGCAATGTTGAGGATTCTTTACTAATACGACGCAGAGCGAGCCGTAAACAACTGGCGTTTTTGCAGACCGGCTCCCACTTCTCAATACAGCAGTAATGCGCGGAAGCTCGTCACGTTCACGGGGGCACTCGACAGTTCCATAGACTCGGCCGAGTCGGAGGTGTGCTTTCCCATTCATGCGCCTTCGTCGGGACGCCAGACGGCGGCGCCGATGACGTCGAGACGCAGCGGCCGACCGACGGCGACAACGTCGAACCTCTCGCAGGCATATCAGGCGGAAATGATGGAGGAAGAGGACGAGCTGATAGAAAAGCACTCCCCACAAGCAATCAGAAGACCGTCGAGCGGTCGAAGCGGGCTTCAACTCGAATACAGTGCTCTCGGTGGTGCGTCGAATCATGTCGTCAAGTTTGTCGACGCCAACAATCAGGAAGTCGATCGTAAAGATTATCCCAATCGATCTTTTATCGCCCGAATATAAACGCACCTGACCATGCACTATCTCTCCACGATTGTATATGCGGTGTTCGTTTTCATGTTTCTTCAGTTAACGCAGCTATGTGATGCGAAACGATTGAACAAACTTTTCATCATTGGACATGCATCACATAAAACTATAAATCGTATCTTCAAAGTCTTCTCCAAGAAAGCAAACCGAAGAAATGCGATAAAAGCTAATCGTCATTTCAAAGGCTAAACTAACGAATGTATAGCCAATCATGCAACGACAGCTGGCAATGTTTCACCACCAAGCGACCACACAACAGATTAGGGTAGACGAGTCATATTCCGAAAGAAAAACTATTCGTGAAAATTGTTTTACATATAATTTTTTCAAATCTTCAAGGTCGTTCATATCTAATTTGCAGTTAAATTGGATACTAGAAAGCTACAAGCAAACGAACTGTCCGGCATTAGGAATTATCTCTAATTCCGGGCAGCGCGCGATTAAACTGTCAGAAGCGATTAAATTTGCACCTCAACACGACCACCACGAAATCATGCGTAACTTTGTGGAGCTCAACTTGAGTTAGTGTATCGACGTTATGCCGAATTATTTTAGCCTCAATGCGTCGCAAAAGCCCGCGACTCGATCAAAATACATGGTCGAAATTTTTTTGTCCGGAAATAGACGCGTCTACCCTGCTCATTTCAACATCCAGAAAAATGAAAACAGCGAGTGAAAAATGATTGTGAGCAATGGAGTTTTGCACTCGTACCGTGGTGCCGCACGATAGAAATTATTCCGACAGCAGAGTCATAAAATTTCAATACGCCTTGCAAATACTAGAAGGATTGACAAGAGCAGTGAAAGAATAGGATATAACCTGTCAATGCGGCAGAGAATCAAGGGAAATCTGGTGGACCTGGTAATGCTTAAATAACTAATTCAACGAAACAAGAGAATAAAGAGTAAAGCAAGATCAGGTAGAGAAAGAGGGAAAGGCATCCAGCGACCCGCCGTCTCTTTATTAACTGATCGGTGTCGCCGTCATGTTCAGCTGCGGACAACCTTCGTCGTGGTGGCCGTGACTGAAATTACACGCGTACAAAACTTTTAGTCAACATTTTACTTTTAGTAAACATTTTTCGATCAGCAACTAGAAAATGAAGCTTTGGTCTTATCAAAATTAATAGTGTGAACGCCGCAGCTAATGCGCTCAATTCAGCTTGCGATACTAACCATATTACGATTTTCCCCTTGGCTCTCGATTACTGATCGAAAAGTTTCGACTTAAGATCGACGCAAAACAACGTACTCGTCCTCGCCATGACTTCCGTGACTCATCAATCGGAAGCCGCCGATCAGTGCGAACCCGACGATGATGACGAACAGCTTCAGCAGGTTGGGATGTTCATTGTCACGCTCGTGCAGCAACACCTGAAGAAGCAGAGGGATTAAGCAGTGGCGAAAAGGGCCAGAGTATCGCGGGCTCGACCATCTTTTTGATACTGAGGCTGGAGGATTTTGCTAAGTCTAATTTCACGCTTCAGTTTGAGCTTAAGTCTAAGTTTAAGTCTGAGCTCAAGCCTAAGTCACAGCATTAAAAGAAGGCGAGTTCGCGACACTCGGGGCACAGAAAAGGCGCGCGTACTTCGAAGAAAGTGACGTAGAGGAATGTGCCGACGGCCAGCCCCTCGAACACCAACACGACGACGTCCTTGACATTGACATCAAAGTCTGACTCCTGGAAAGAGAAGGACAATAGAGGATGACAAGCAAAAGGAACTGAACAAGCGCACCTGCACAAACATTCCGATGGTTGCACCGAGTGGAGTCATCAGCGCCAGCACCAGAATCGACACTGTTACCCATCCCAGCTGATGCGCGTGCGTCCTCGCCAATTGGAGACCCACGCTGAACGCCACGATCGACTTGTGGATCATCAGCGACAGAAAGAGGGTCGTAACTTCTGACGAGTTCTTCTAAATATATAATTACGTGATCGCGTATACAATGGGTTTAAAATACTTGATTTGATTGTGAGGAGTTCGAATTTGGATGTGAATATGTAAAGATATACCATTTTCACTTTCCTAAAGACACTTTTCATATCAAAAAGGACATTTTCCGTATTAATTTGACGATAAAAATATCCTTTATGATTATGAAAGTGTCCTTATTAAAGTGAAAATGGTATATAAAGGGAGGGAAAATTGATAAATGGAAAGGGAATATGAAAGTGGACGAACCTGAACGCCGAAAGCGAGGCCTTCGAGTACTGAATGGAAGGAGAGAGCGAGCACGAACGTCACGGAGCGAACGCCGTGACTGTGAGCGTGAGGCCGACTGGTCATCAGGATCGGCGGGTGTTCGTCGCGCCCTTCGCAGTTCATCTCGCAGCGCTCCGGCTCCGCCATTTCCAACGACGCGTACAACCTGAATAAAGCATGTCAGTTCGAGAGTTGCTATTTCACGTCGCGTGCAAGCAATGGTGCGATTGCAATCGGAGTGCGTTTATATCGACGACTTGTCACCCTATTCTATGATGCATTTTCACGATGCCAAATGAAATTTATGCCAAAAATGTTAACCAAGGCGTAGAGAAGCCTCATTGCGCTCACTTTAGTCCCAGCCAAAGTCGAGCTCTATTCTAAGGCCGGATTCGTACTTCCAGAATAAGACGTGTGATTCGGTGTGCTGAGCTTAAACGGGCTTATTTCTATACTGTTGCAACAAAGAGCATAAATATCGTGAGATCCCCTCATCAAAAGGTATAGATATCATCTAAATAATTCAAAATTCCGCCTAACATACCGAATAACACGTCCCATCATACAAACACGGCCTAAGCGCAAGCATTTCGGCGTATTTTCCTCTCAGCACTTTAAGAAAAGTTTAGGGTGACAAGTCGTCGACGTAGGATCGAAACGATGATTGAGCGCTTGATTGTGCATAAAGGGGAAGCAGTAGGCAAATGCGGAGAGATAGATGAGTACGGATTGTCAATCGAGTAGACGGAGTAGTAGATGCTAGCGCCGCCGACTTCGGAGGTGCTACGACTGCGTCTGATGGCGGAGAGGCTGCCGTACTGGCCGATGCACTGCTCGTCGCTGCACAGGTCGCCCACAACCATACTTGACCGCTGCTGCGAAAAGCGCTTCCGATCGCGATCCCCACCCCTCAGCATCTGGCGCGTCTCCAAGTCCGACTCGGACGTCGCCTTTAGCTGACCGTCGCGAAACGTCCGCCGATTGACCGCTGCGTTTGTACTAATCGATCGTTTGGTCGGCAATGGTCCGCCATTTGTTTGCGCTTTTGCAACGCTGCTTAAAAGAATCCCAGCCACAGTGTACAACAACGACAGAACCAGCAGTAGTGAGAACCACGCATGCATATTGAGAAATGTGAATGAAAAATTCGACTGTTTGTAGTTGATAAGTGCAAAGGAGGGACGTACTCTGGGGACAGCGGGGTGCTGCGCGTCTCCCCTCGCGATTGGATGCGAGCGTTGCCGAGGACGGCGACGGGTGGGGGAGATAAATCGTCGCTGAGAAGCGGTCCTTTCGACAATTCGTCATCTTCGTTGTGACGACCATCGGCCAGCAAGCAGGAAGCTGCAAGGAAAGGATGTAACGGGCGTGATAGGGATGCGAATGTGTCGCTGAGTAAACAGCTATCTCAGCGCAGCGCATTGATAAGTGACAAAACTGAGCGTCGTTGCGGTCGGCCTTCGATCGATCGAGCAGATGGGTTGGCACTCGCGAAAGAGGAGCGGCCACCCGCGCGCCTTCATATTACGGCTCGTCGTGAGATGATGAAAGTCGAATTAAAGTCATAAACTGTGTTCCATATAGATAATCAATAGGCAGATGCTTTGCAGAAAGTAGATTAGTATTTAGTGAGCGCTAAATATAGAACTTCGATAAACAATTTGAAGCGGCAGTCATCAAAACACACTGGCTAACAGTTGGCTGGAACGCGTTACAACACAACAGAGCATATCCCTCGTTCCCACTCTCCCACGTTACAATTGCCCATCGGCGGCGCACAGAGAGATTATCGTAAAAGGGCGCACCGTTGCCACCAGCCGCTCTCTCGTTTTTAGCGTTGCTCTGATACGGGTATAAATCGTTGGGCGTATTGACGTGCAGGTTTTCCGACGATCGTTGAACATGCAAATGCGGCGGACTGAAAACACACGGGGTCAATGAAGTGGCGTGGCGCTTCAAATGTCACGCGGCCGCTGTAGATGCGGGTAGAAAAAATGAAAATACAGTGACATTCGTTTATAGCGGTTTCGGTTCTACCGGTATTAATCGTTAATACCGGTCAAGACATGCCGGTGACCGGTATAAACGAATTCCACTGTACAAAATGCAAAAATGCAACGAGCACGCGACTTACGTTGACGACTCCCGCTTATGACTGTGGCCGAGCCCCGGAATCAGCTTCAGCACGATCTCCTCCAAGCCGAATACCAGGAAAAAACCGACGCACGAGAGCAGCTCGGCAAATGGGTACTCCGAGTGGATGTCCATCTTCTTCTTTAGCTCTCGCAAGTGCTCGCTGAAGCAATACCCCTATCATCTTGCCAACACATGCACTTAATATTATATGCTTACTTGACGTCCGGCAACAGGTCGAGAAAGCATGTGGCCAGAAAAACGCCACCGGAAAAACACGTCAAAAGACACAATGTCAACGATGCCGACCGGTGCTGCGAGTCGGTCGAGGCGAGCGCCGCGTTCTTTCGCAGCAGCTTCAGAACCTGAAAAACCGAGATAATTACTTCCCGGCTAAAATGGCACGCAAAAAACTGCATACTCTAACAGGCACCAAGCCGGCGACCAAAGTAATCACAACCATGACCAACATGAGAATAATCTTCAACATTAGCGGACTCATTTTTGCGGATGATGTTTTGCTGCGTTATTTCACACTTGCAAGGCGCGCCGATGTCGCCAAGAATATCAGTCGAGTATTCTGTCTTGACAGAGGCAGATGTTCGCAGATCAGTCTAACAAAACTTCGTCGTCGTCGACGGTTCTCAAGCTAATAATGATCGGTGCTTTAACATAAAGACGTCAGCAACTGTCGTGGCCATTTCGCAGAGCAACCAGCCGAAGAATATGGTCGGACCGTCCTTGCGAACAAGACTTCAACCAGAGAAGCTCTGCACTGCAGCCGCCCAGCAGTAGTAATTAATCTGAAAGACAATATTCTCATTTTGTTCATAGCTTTTCATTCAAAATTAGGTATGGGCGGGTATTTGGAGCTATATTTTGCAATTCGAGTTACGAGTAAAGGATAGATTTTTAGGATAGGCGGTTCAGCACGTAAACAGCTACACAAAGGCGGAGAATGCCGCCCGAGTTCCAGCAGCAGCGAATGGGAATGATGGCGCTTCACCAGTTATCACAAGCTTTAGGCGCGCAGTGCAAATACGATACGCGTTAAAATTAATCGTGCCGAGACTTGATGCAATTAAACATGCAATTTTTTATTACTTTTAAGGAGTTTAATTGACCACTACGGAAGAAAGTAGTCCGCATTGTTAATCGTCGAACTTAAATATCGGCTACTCTTGAATGAGTCGAAGAAAACGTAAAATGTACTTGGATGATGCGGCGCTGTAGTCTCTGATTTTTTGGCGCTGTCCGCATCCAGAGCATCGAGATCATCATCAGATATATCAAAGTAGGCGTTGCCTATGTGTTAAAATTCTTCAGCGGCACCTCTTGGATGTACTCGAACGACCTGGCCATGTCGTTGTTCACTAAGACTGCTGTGCCTGCCTGCTCCCTATGTCGAATATGACCAGCTCTGGCCGCATCGACTAAACCTGTCTTCGCTTCAGTCTTTATGGCTGTCGTCACCGCCGCCTTCTTGTCGTCGATAGCGGTTGCGATTTTACAATTTCACTCCTCACGGCGCACTGTTTGGCCAAGACGACGAGAACTAGCAGCTAGATGACAGGGGAACCGATCCAGTAAAAGCCGCTGACCGCACAACGACGAGTACTTTATTCACCACTTTGCGAGCAATGCCTCAAAAAGCCGTTCGAGAATGGCACGCGAGTTAGATAGGGCCAAACGGCACTACTACCCATTAACTTTAGCAAAGCGAAGGGAATATGCGCAAAAATAAATTGCACACAATAATCAGCATCAAAACGAGAGCAAAGTGAAGACGGGCACAGTGTCGAGCAGAACGTCTCGACCCTTGAGGGCGGTCAGCTCGATGATGCAAAACGCTTCGGCCACGTCGCCTCCAGCCTTCTGAATCACTTCAATCGCCGCTTTCATCGTTCCTCCAGTAGCGAGCAAATCGTCCACGATCATAACTTTTGCACCGGGCTTTAATGCATCACTCTGAACTTCGACCACGTCCTACAGACAAAAGGGTCGCATTTGCCTCATTTGAAAAGAATGTATAACGCACCTCTCCGTATTCTTTCACGTACGTTGCTCTGACGGTCTTGCCCGGCAGCTTCCCCTGCTTGCGAATAGGAATGAATGGCACGTTTAGAATCGCGGCGATCTGCGGACCGAACAAGAAGCCTAGGCAACATTCGCGATTAACTGGACAAAGAGCAATCAGCAGGAATGGGCTGTAAAGAGGGGAGTTTCGACAACGGGGAGCAAACCAAATTTCAGAAATGAAGAGCTTTGAAGATTTTAGGGGCAGGTAGGATTCAAAATTTGGGACAGTTATTCAATGATCAGTCAGCATCAGAATTTAAATTTTAGAAACAATCCAACGATCAACAGCGCTGTATGAGCAATGAGATGGGCAAGAAACAAAATTCGAGAAACTGAGATTTCCCCTTCTTCCAACAGCTCTAAACAGCATTATTACCACGCGCCTCCAGGCCTGCGACAGCATCCACAGGCACTGGAATCTCTGCAACGGCGTGCGCAGCTATAGCGACGCACATGTTGGTGACTAGCTGCGGCTTCTGGAATATAGGCATTATGTCCCTGAAACACTCACATTTGCCTTCCACTTTAGTCATCCATCAACAAACTTGAAGAGAATGCCCTTTTGCGGAAAATCAGGAAACTCTCGAATCGAGGAAGCCAACTCTATTTTCAGCTTTTCCAGATCGTTCTCTGCCGTCGTAGTGGTCATTTTTGTTTACTTGAATCTTTACCAAGTAAGGAAAATTGCTGCAATAAAAAAGGCTTGAATCTAAGAAAGGAAATTGTCGCCGTGATCACGAGTATTGCACGCCGTTGTATTCGTTTGTTTGTTTGCACGTAACAAGTGTACGTTGGTGATCTCGGCGACCTGAAGGCGCCAATCACCTTCAAGTCGCGCTGAGGCAGCAGAAACAATTGCCTGAATCAAGAACGCACTAGGACTCCAGAGATATGTTTTGATGAACATGAAAAGTGAACAAATTTACATAAGAAGTTGAGAGTTGCATGAAAAAGCCAAAGATAGTCTTTAAAATTCGCTGGCTCGTTCCCACTTTTATTGTTTGCTAGAAAGGGCGTATGATGTCAACAACTGATATGATCCGAACTTGCTTACAGTTTTGATGTTAGTAGCATACAGTTGTGGCACTATGCACCGCGTGAAGTAAATGCGAGTTGACTAATTTTAATCTTTTGACTGAAACCTCGTTTCTCCTCTTGACTGTATTCAGCGTTTTTGTTCGATTATTTCTGTACCTTTCTCGCATTTCCTTACCGCGGCGCCAAGTAATGAAACTGTATGTCACAGCGATGAAGGTTTTGAACAAATTAGGACTGTCTTAATTGTTAATATTTTTTAAATCAAAATCATGTGCAATATCTTAGATAACCTGATAGTTTAATCAGCCATATCTTTCTTGCTCAATGACAATCTTCACTGTTTTCAAATTTCACTGTTCTATTAACAACTTGTATCATCAACAACAACGATCACAGAACAATCACCGTTTTTCCTTATAAGTGATGCAGTCAGGAATTCCGTGCTGTATTCCAGTGTGCGAGAAATGAATAAACGGCACGGAATTTCTGACTGCGCCACGTATTCCTACTCTTGCAATTTTTAATTCCATCTCACCACTAAATCATGAGCATAGAGAAAACTTCTTCATCTCATCATGCAACAATACAAAGTTAAAACCTATTTAATCATTTTTGGGGATCATCTGTATCATATCAAAATAACACCTAATTGTGGAACGCTTTCATAATCACACTTTCATTTCTATTCATTGCTTTAAGGTTAGACTATGCAAACGCGTCCCCATGTTCTGCAGCTTTTCTGTTATATCATGGAAAAGCTTCTTCATCTGACCGCCTGACTCCTCGTCCATTTGCATACATTACTCTCAGATTATGTTGCGCATTTGCATTTCCTTGTTTTGCTGATTTTGTATACCATTTAACAGCTTCATTATCTGATTGAGGAACAGCTAGCCCATCGTAATATATCACTCCCAGGTTATATTGCGCTTTTGCATTTCCTTGTTCTGCTGATTTTGTATACCATTTGACAGCTTCTTCATCTGATTGAGGAACTCCATTCCCTTTACGATACATAGTTCCCAGGTTAAGCTGCGCACTTACGTCTCCTTGTTCCGCTGATTTTGTGTACCATTTGACAGCTTCTTCATCTGATTGATTAACACCTTTCCCCGTACGATACATAGTACCCAGATTATTTTGTGCTATCGCATCTCCTTGTTCTGCTGATTTCGTGAACCATTTGGCAGCTTCTTCATCTGATTGAGGTAAACCATTCCCATTATGATATATAGTACCTAGATCATTTTGTGCTATCGCATCTCCTTGTTCTGCTGATTTTCTGTACCATTTGGCAGCTTCTTCATCTGATTGAGGTATACCTTTACCATCACGGTACATAGTACCCAGATTATATTGTGCTATCGCAACTCCTTGTTCTGCTGATTTTCTATACCATTTGACAGCTTCTTCATTTGATTGAGGTATACCTTTACCATTACGATACATAGTACCCAGATTATTTTGTGCAGATGCATCCCCTCGATCTGCTGACTTCTTGTNAGATTATTTTGTGCAGATGCATCCCCTCGATCTGCTGACTTTGTGTACCATTTGACAGCTTCTTCATCTGATTGAGGAACACCGTGACCATTATCATACATTAATCCAAAGTTATATTGTGCCGATTCGCATCCTTGTTCTGCTGATTTTGTCAACCATTTAAATGCTTTTTCATATGATTGGGGTACACCTTCACCATTCAAATACATATTGCCAAGGTTAAATTGTGCATCTGCATCTCCTTGTTCTGCTGATTTTCTGTACCATTTGACAGCTTCTTCATCTGATTGAGGCACAGCCCGTCCATAGATATACATGAATCCAAGATTACGCTGTGCTAATGCATTTCCTTGTTCTGCTGACTTCTTGTACCATTTGACAGCTTCTTCATCTGATTGAGGAACACCGTGGCCATTATCATACATCAATCCAAGATTATATTGTGCCATTGAATATGCTTGTTCTGCTGATTTTCTATACCATTCGACAGCTATTTCATATGATTGAGGAACGCCATGTCCATTTCTGTACATTACTCCCAGGTTATTTTGTGCAGACGCATGTCCTTGTTCTGCTGATTTTCTATACCATTTGACAGCTTCCTCATCTGATTGAGGTATACCTTTGCCATTTAAATACTGATTTCCCAGGTTATATTGCGCACTGGCATGTCCTTGTTCTGCTGATTTTCTATACCATTCGACAGCTATTTCATATGATTGAGGAACGCCATGTCCATTTCTATACATTACTCCCAGGTTATATTGCGCATCTGCATGTCCTTGTTCTGCTGATTTTCTATACCATTTGGCAGCTTCTTCATCTGATTGTGTGATTCCTTGTCCATTATCATACATTACTCCCATGGTAAATTGCGCACCTTCATATCCTTGTTCTGCTGCTTTTCGGAACCATTTAACAGCTTCGCCATCTGATTGAGGAACACCTATACCATTTGCATACATATATCCCAAGTTATATTGCGCACCTGCTTCTCCTTGTTCTGCTGATTTTATGTACCATTTCTTAGCTTCTTCATATGATTGAGACACGCCTTTCCCCATTGAATACATTACTCCCAGATTATTTTGACCAATTCCATCCCCTTGTTCTGCTGCTTCTCTGTACCATTTGACAGCTTCTTCATCTGATTGTGTGATTCCTTTTCCATATGAATACAAACTGCCAAGATTATTTTGTGCCTTTGCATCTCCTTCTTCTGCAGATTTTGTGTACCATTTGACAGCTTCTTTATAAGATTGAGTGACTCCTCGTCCATTTGCATACATCCATCCTAGTTTAAATGACGCATCTGCATTTCCTTGTTCTGCTGCTTTTGTATACCATTTCAGAGCTTCTTCATAAGATTGAGGCACACCTTGCCCATGGTAATGCATTACTCCCAGGTTAAGCTGCGCATTCGCATTTACTTGTTGTGCCGATTCTGTGTACCATTTCAGAGCTTCTTCATATGATTGAGGCACACCTTTACCATTTGCATACATAAATCCCATATTATTTTTTGCATCTGAATCTCCTTGTTCTGCTGCTTTTCTGTACCATTTGAGAGCATTTTCATCTGATTGAGGCACCCCTAGTCCATTTCTATACATCACTCCTAGGTTAGTTTGTGCCTTTGCGAGTCCTTGACGTGCTGCTTTTCTGTACCATTTCACAGCATTTTTATCTGATTGAGGTATACCTTGTCCTTCGTGATACATCACTCCAAGTTTAAATTGTGCAGCTGAATCTCCTTGTTTAGCAGCCTTTCTGTACCATTTGAATGCTTTTTCATAAGACTGAGGAACGCCTTGGCCCTTTTGATATATCATTCCCAAGTTATATTGTGCTGTTGCATTTCCTTGCTTAGCACCTATTTTGGTCGATTTGAATAGTTCTTCATCTGATTGCTCAACTTGTCTTCGATATCGATATTGATTTCCGGAGAAATCAGGATGTTTGTTTTCTCTCGATTGTACAGCGTTTGGGAGCCACATCGAAATCACTGCGCCAAATTGAACAAGTAAAATAAGAGAATAGATGGTGAACTTTTTTGCTTTCATGTTGGATGAGATCAGTTAAATGCTCTTGATATTTTCCTTAAACTGCACTCTTGTTACCTCAGGCAAATTTTAAGTACAGTTAGACAGTTTTGACTTTAACAAACTATTGTTGCTATCATATATTATTCTAGATGAGTAATACTTGGGTACCAGAAACCCATATTAATTACTTTGATAGCTCTTAATTCTTCAACTGTATATATTGAGAAATTTATTATTCTAGAAAAATCAGTTACTAAAGAATTTTTTGCTTTTGACGGGAGTGAAGCATGGAAGTACAGGCATTTATGAATTTTTTGCTCCAACCGGGTTCACTACTTAAAACACTTTAGCAGTTTTCTCTCTCGCATTATGTTTTCCGAAATATTTTGAGCTTGAAACCGACAGCTTTTCGGGTGCTACAAAAAATAGAACCCCACGTTGGGGATGATTGCTTTCAGCACAGCAGCACAAATTTCGAGCACAAATGTGTCTGCGGAAAATGGGAACTCTTAGATTCTACTTTGGTCTCAGATATTAAACTGATGTCAAAACTTCTAAGAGTTGCCGGTTAACGATTTAATTGAGCCGAAAACTGAGCGTAAACTTTTATATTGTAGTTAAGGTCCTGTTTCAACACAAAAGATCGATTTTTTCAAGTGCTACAATAAATGAAACACTTTTGAAAAGTGTCTGGGGGATGAGAATACTTCGAAATTCGATACGGTCACCCGTCTGGACGAAAGTTTTATTCGCACCATGCGCGTCTTTATTACAAAATTCCTATCATTTAACAGAGGCAATTAGTAAACCAAAATATTTCGTGTACACTGCACTCAAAGGTTCTCACCGTGTTATATGACGATCTCGTCCTTCCAGGTTCTAATCCAATGTTTTATCTCTTGTTAGGTTGATATGAGCGTTGAATGAACCTCGAGTGGAGATTGAAGTGAGTCACACAGATTGCAAACACGATAAATGTCTGAAATCGACTACATATGGGTGTGTTGCTCACTTGCTACGTTATCAGCTTGAAGAAAATGGGGCTGGCGGTAACCATCAAAAGAGCATTTTATTTACGTTCCTTTCGTCTAATACCAGAGCCATACGCTCAAGCTAATGATGAATATAAACGCAATCTGGTGATAAAATTTTTTCACTTGACGATTCGCTCGAGCTACGCTTATAAAATGTAAATTTAGGAAAAATGTACCACCATAGGCACATTTCTCCCGATATAAAAGCAAATTGTCATCAAATTTTTTATTCCTCAACTTTTGCAATAAAGTTGCGTTATTTGAGTATGTTGAGAAATGCACAGAAGAGGGGCTTGTCAGAGCAGAGTGTGCGTTCGCTCGTCGCGCACAGAAAATCTCGTGACACTAAAGGGCGTTGCAAAATGAAATGACAAGTCTGCAGCTTCATTAAAAATGAAAGAAAATGGCCAACGAAATAGAGATAGGTATGGAAAGAAGGTTGAATGAAGAATTTAGTCAGCGTATAATTTGCGATTTTCCTGCCTTTTGTCGACGTTTGTCGGACCACTAAAATGATCATCGATTTGCATATGAAATGCATCATATCACGCAATAAATTAATGGTAATGGACCAAAATTGCCTTAGACTTACTACTTAGTGGTATCTTTGACCACGTTTAAAGGTTTCTCAAAATGGCATATTGGATACATTTTTTTATGAGTAAAAGTATGGTCTTCCAGAACAAATAAATTGGGTGTTCATTTAGCACTTGTTTTGGCTCAATTGCTTACTTTTGTAGCATTAAATCTCTTCATAAAAAATATTAATATAGGTTGCTGTTTGAAATTTCAAATAACCTCAGCAGAGAACTGCATTGACCGATACATAGAGTATCTTCTGTTTTATCAGCCATATAATGACTATTTCAACAGTGTTTATCCGCGTCGGTCCATTCTTGTGATGTTTCCCATTATATATAAAAGTCTCATAAATACTAGCTTCTCTCTTTTTCAAACCTCTCTCAAAATCCTCAGTCCACCGCGTAACCAAATGAGATAATGAAGTAATTTTTTATCATGAACCCACTATGGACTCGATATCAGACAACAATTGTTCCGATCGCAGTTGCCCTAAAATTCTGTGCAAACAAAAATTGCAAAGTTACATTTGCAACTGTTTCCAGTTGTGTTTGCAACAGTTTTCCAATAATGATCTCAATATGAACTACGGTACAAGTTTTCAAGCATAAAATTAGGCTTTATTGAAAGAGTAATATTTGTATTATCAATGCTCAACATTTGAACTAATGTTAATAGCTTAATCAGACTTCGCTGTCATTTTAATAATCACCTTCAGAAGATTAGCAAGATTCAAGTCAGCGCGAGTCAAGTGACACATTGACTCTGTTAAAATATTTATGGAAGAAGTTACCCAACAGTTTCCATCATATATGGTTGAATAATAGTTGTAATACGTTTGTACTGCACAGGTTTTGCCTTAGGAGCTGCTCTTCTCCCTCTCCTCACACTTAAGTTTACCTCAATTGTTCTGCAATAGATCTTCATTAAGGTTATACGGGTCCCACCTACTACCCCACAGCTTAAATTACAGTCCTTTTTGCTCACGCTTTATTAGGTACGTTAATTGAGAAGCTAAGGGCATGTTTACTAGTCAGCTTTTCTTCACCCCTTTTCCCAACTGCTAAATATTCGACATCACCCACGAGGTGCAATTTCAAGAAATTGCACGAAGTGTCAGAATTCATTGATAGATTAGATGGCTTTTGTTCACAGGTTGGGGCCTTTTTGCCCCTTCCCCTTAGCCCCACTGCCATCAGCTTTGTCATGATGTCACAACTGATCGCTCTCCTTCTCCTGTGCATGTTGAAAGGTACAGCTTCCACTGCTCCCCTCTTCTGAGGCAACGTTCTAAAACAAACATCTGCGGAATTTAGAGCACAGCATTTTTGATTTTACAAACTTTGCGCAAGTTAAGCAAATTACAATGGGTGATCATACAAACACTCACAACAACTCCTTGTTTATAATGTTTGACAGACATCTGATTTTTCAAACATAACTACACATATATATAAAACAGTGCTACAATAAACACAGAAGATCGATAGTTGCCTCAACTAATTAAGAACGCTTACCCATTCAGTTCTCACTCCATGATTCAAAAGCACGTAGCCTTTCAGATATTTCTCTATACTTCATTGGCTCATTTGCATCTCCTTCGTCTTCTTTTCTATACCACTTATCAGCTTCAACATCTGATTGAGGTACACCTCTCCCCTTCTTATACATATCTCCCAACTTTTCTTGTGCATTTGCATCTCCTTGTTCGGCTGCTTTTCTGTACCATTTGACAGCTTCTTTATCTGATTGAGGTACACCTTTTCCCTTCTTATACATACTTCCCAGCCCACATTGCGCATAGACATCTCCTTGTTCTGCTGCTTTTCTGTACCATTTGACAGCTTCTTCATCTGATTGAAGTACACCCATCCCCTCCCTATACATATATCCCAGCCCACCTTGCGCAATAGCATCTCCTTGTTCTGCTGCTTTTCTGAGCCATTTAACAGCATTCTCATCTGATGGAGGTACACCCACCCCCTTTTCATACATGAGTCCTAGGTGTAATTGCGCATCTACATGTCCGCATTCTGCAGATTTTATACACCATTGGACGGCTTTCTCATCTGATTTTTGGACACCTTTCCCGTTCAGATACATCCACGCTAGATGTAACTGCGCCTCTCCATGTTCTTGTTCTGCTGCTTTTCTGTACCATTTAACAGCTTCTTCATTTGATTGTGGCATGCCTTTCCCCTTTTTATAAATATTTCCCAGAGTGCATTGCGCAATTACATTCCCTTGTTCTGCTGAGTTTCTGTACCATTTGAGAGCTTCGTAATCGGATTGAGGCACACCTCGTCCATCAGCGTACATTTCTCCCAAGTATAATTGTGCATCTGCATACCCTTGTTCTGCTGATTTAGTATACCATATAACAGCTTCTTCATTTGATTGAGGCATGCCTCGGCCATCTCGATACATAAATCCTAAATTATATTGGCCACCTGCGTTTCCTTCGATGGCTGCTATTGTGTACCATAAAACAGCTTCTTCATCAGACTGATTGACACCTCGTCCATTTTGATACATATACCCCAAGTTATTTTGCGCATCTGCATTTCCTTGTTCAGCTGACTTTCTGTACCATTTGACAGCTTCTTCATCTGATTGAGGTACACCGCTCCCCTTCTCATACATATTTCCCAAGTTGCATTGCGCATCTGCATATCCCTGTTCTGCTGATATCCAGTACCATTTGACAGCTTCTTCGTCTGATTGAGGCACACCTTTACCTCTTCTATATATATTTCCTAAATTGTTTTGTGCATCTGCATTTCCTTGTTCTGCTAATTTAGTGTACCATTTCACAGCTTCTTCAGTCGATTTAGGCATACCTTGCTTAATGCTATAAGCATCATCAAGTTTGCTTTGGGCCTCAGAACCTCTTTGTTCTGCTTCTTTACTGCGTGAATTGGAAACCTCTTTGGATTCAGTAATGGGGCAGTAGTTGCCTTCATGTCCACCTCGGTTGAAAGAAATACTTTGTATATAGCGATTTTCTTTATTTCTAACATTGTGAATCACTTCAACACTTTCCTCTGCTACTCCTGTCGTCTGATTATTTACTTTAATATTTTGAAGACATTTACTTATGGAATGTAATGAGCGCTGTTGATTGTCACCTTTGAGCTTGTACCCATTGTCTTGGTCATTTGAAAAGGTTCGTGCGACATCGAGCGCAAGTGACAGTACATGTTCAGCACTCGGGCGCAATTTGTAATCAGCAGTAAACATGGAATTAAGTAATTTCTTCATCTCATTACTTGCTGTTGGTAATAGTATATCGCCAGAATATTTTAAGGGGTTTTGCGAAGTTGCTGCTGATCGTTGAATAAGTTCAATGAGACTTAAATTTCTATAAGGTGGTTCACCACTGATCATTTGAACCAGCGCGCATGCTAGAGACCTGAAAGTAATGAGTTTTGCATGTAATATGTCAAAAAATTTTCAGTGACACTGACCAGATGTCTGACTTTCTGCCATATGCTTCTGGTTTATTCACTGTTTGTATTATTTCTGGGGCATGGAAGAGGTGCGTTCCCACAAATGACTTTGGGGCAGTTGATAGATTTGTTTTCGAACCATTATCTATGATTAGGTTGCTGGCTAATCCGAAGTCAGCCAACTTCACGTTGTATTCCATAGTGAGCAGCAAGTTTTCACCTGTAAAATTCTCTACTTAAGTTCAAAATTGATGCTTTCAACACTCAGTCGATTAGAACCGACCTCCTCCATAAAACCTTCCCTTAATTGGCCGCTCTTTTCGCATTTATCAAAATTTAATTTTACAAATTTATGAAAAATGTTGAATACTTTACATTTTATGTCGCGGTGAACAATTGCTGGTCTTCTACTGTGCAAGTATACAAGTCCTTCAGTTGCTTGGATAAAGTAATTCATTGCTTTCACTTCTGATAAATATCCTTTTTCGTTGATTTCATCTTTCACTGATCCTCTCATGACGTCCATAAAAATTATCATTTGGCTCTGATCCAAGTAAAATCCGAAGAATTTGATTATTCGTTCATGGTCCAGTTGATGTAGTATTTTAATTTCGCAGAGAGCGTAACTTAAGTACTAAAAACTGGATCGTTTTCATGACCACTGCTATATTGAAACCCTTGTTAAAATGTTATTGTGTTGTCCATATGTCTTTTTATGATCTGGTTTGCAATTTACAAAATGCAATTAGCTACTTACCCTTTTCAGCTGACTTTCTTCTGCTGATTTGTTATCTAGGTTGATTTTTGGCTTCTTACCGGCACGAAGAGACCCATCTTCAAATTTAAATAGCAAAACCTTTCCATAAGCACCTTTACCAATTTGGCCGATTTGTTCTGGAAGTTCTTTCACTCGTATGTTTTTTAGTTGTCCCAGTTCTTCTTCTGTGATGAGGGACTCGAGGTTAAATTTTTGGTTAGCAGATATTTGCAGTTTAGTTGACCACATTGCCAATTTACTGTAAAGATGGACTTAGGTAAGCAGCACTATGCAGTTATGACAATACAACGCTATGTACGGTCAACTGCTTTTATAACGCCTGGCTCTATAACGTCGCTGGCTTTATAACGTCCGTCCTTGGCCGGTCCCGTGTACTATGTTTTGTACAGAGTCAACTGCCTCCATAACGTCGCTGGCTTTAAAAAGGTCGGTCTTTGGCCGGTCCCTTGACCAACGTTATAAAAGCAGTTGACTGTAATATAAGAGCATTTATATGTTATAACCTAAGTCTGCTATCCAATCACGTCTGCACTTTAATATATTAATTGAAAAAAACACAACAATCGCAGCGATGCTACTCAAATCGAACCCAGCTGGTGACGAAATGTGATTGGTCCAATAACATGAAAGAATAATATGGTCTACTCTACGGCTTTCAATATCTGTAAGCCAGGATGAGCATAAAATTACTTGATCGTAGCGCAAATAACTGCTTATGCTACGTTTAACAAGCAGAACTCTATCTAATTTTGGAAATCCCATCAGTTCGGCATTATATTTTGTATTCCAAGGTACGAACATCATCAGGTCGGCATACTGAAGCATAGAAATGTAATTATTGCTTTCGAAATACTAGCGATTGAGAATGCTAGGCCAAGAAAAAGTAATAAGAGTTGCATTCATTTTTATACCAAGAAGAATACATGAAAGGAAGAGGAAGAAGAGGAGAAGAAAAAAGTAGCTCTCTGAAAACACAATCAGTCTCTTTTTGCTTACTATGCAAAACTTGTCGCTCAAATTAAAATTACTACTATCGTTCTCTTTCATCTGCAACTTATTTCCTAAATAAGTTTCTCGCGGTCGGTGCTCACCTCAGGTTTTCACGCTCAGCAATTGTTTTTCTTTCTTCAATAAGTTTATCAAATATGTATTTTTGACCCGTTTCTGTCAAACTTTTCATGAAACAGCTGAATGCTTCTGGGCCACGTTTCTGAACAAAATCGATCATTTTTTGGTTTTTTTCAAATGCCGTTTTCTCTGCCTAAAATTAATAACCTAATTAAAACTTCTTAGCTCAAAAAACGTACGCGTATTGAATCTGCTTGATGTGCAGTTAAAATATTATTTGCTTGAAGACGAACAACTACTTCTTCGACAGTCATGCATTCGTAAAGAAACGGGAGGCAACTTGTGAGACTTTTCCTGTTCAATATATCATCTTTAAAGTCGAAGTCCTCTTGAATTTTTTCTTGAGCACTGGAGAGTAATGCATGTTGAGAGCTCTGATTTGATGCCATTGCCAAAAGAATGTTAGTAACTTGAAGTTATTGACGATGATATAGGAGGCTTTTTTAAAAATAACCAACAGTTCTAATGAAAGTTAACATCACTAGCGTTTGGTGCATGATATAACGGCGCACTGTGCGTCGTTTTTAGGCAATTGATAACACATAAACATACGCACAAACTGCTAACCTTGACATTTAGTGAGTGGATTTAGAGTTCACTGGTATGCTCGTGTTATCAGTAAGAGATCAATAAAGCAAAGATACAAAGCAACTAACTATCCCAACGAGCAAGCGCAACGTTTTACTTCTGCGCCAAACTGAAGTGAACAATCTTCTTGAATGAGAAAACCTCGCTGATGCAGCGACTTGCACTCGAATAAATGTAGAAACAATAACGATTGATGCATTACAATCTTGTTGTAATTTATTTTAATTAATTGTCTGGTATTTAGTAACATGTGCTTGTAAGCGCGTCTGCAAATTTTGTGTGTTTTCTACGTCAACTGGAATGAATGTTGACTAAAACGTTGATGATATTGCAGGATGAATAAGAGATCAAAAATATCTACTTAAATAACTTTTTGACCGTGATTCGTACGTTCGTATCTGTGTACAACAAGACTTCAAATGCACAAATATGCGCAATTTTATCTAAAAATCGTAGCTACATCAAACGAAACTAACATGCTGGCGATGGCATCTTGGCACGGCATGCATACCGTAATCAGTCGGCACTATGACACAACTTGCAAATGGAAGTCGATGTGAAGTGCGCACCGGCGGTCGCTGTTGAGCGTTCACAGAACTTACAAAAAATAGAATAATGGCCTGCACATAGGCACGACCAGTTAAACACGACAAAATATGTTTAGAAGAAGAGCTCAGCCCCTGAGAGCGTCGTGCTTTGAACCTGCTTACAAATCACTATCTTCGCTGTACTGTTTCGATGGCAGTTTCTTGGTCTCAGCTTCATCCATCTTGTTCATGTACTCCTAAAAGACGAAGATAAAAATTACTGATGCGTTTTCTAAATTTTTCGATCAGGAAGATTGCGGCTAATCATGCGCCGTATCCTGCCAAGATACGCTTCTCAACGCGTAATCTTTCGCGGCGAACACCATTTTTTTGCCAAAAACCATTGAATCTTCCTCGCAATAAAATAATGGTACGAATGAGCTGTGGACTTTTTTGAGCAATTTGCGTGAATCAACTAACTTTTGTCCTTACTGATGACAACTTTAGAGTATAAAGCAGAGCAACAATGCGCACCGCTAAGTAATCGGAATCGAAGGTGAAAACCATGGAGGCCTTGGCGGCGGGGTTGGGAGTACCCTTGGGAGTAGCCGTCGGCGTGCTCTTCTCGGACGGCGATCGCGTTCCGCCTCTGATGATGATGGAAGGCAGCGGTTCGGATTGCGCACGACTCGCGGTCGCATTCTCTTTATCAATCAAGCATTCGCTGATCTGGCTGAATCCCTCAGTGTCCTGCGAAACACAGTTCATCGAACCCTTCATTGCACATTGTCATAGTTAGTCATACATCTGTGTCAGAAGCAATCTGGTAGTGATCAAACAGCGAGACGGACGGTGGCGAGATTAGATTTAGTATCGGCCGGTTTCGCTTTCAAGTGGCAAAGCAGGAAAATTATACACACAACCAGCGTGATACGTAATCAAAGACGACACAAACATGGCAACAAGCGCACATGACACAAATGTGAAATCGTCCAAGGCAAATCGTAAAAAATCAACCGGTTAAATAGTCGCAATACCGCTGGGATTAGAAAAACGACTAGAAGAGAGTGTGCATCAAAGCGTAGCGCGAGTGCTGGTATCGGTGTTATCGGCAGAGGCGAGGGCGGCGGCCATGGATTCGCGCCGTCCAAGCGGAGCGGGCGGGGCCGTGGAAGTGTGAGCTACCTCAAGTCGGGCAGACGAGAGAGAGTCCATGGAGCTGCTGAGGGAACTCTCGCGCTCCTCGGCTGCCGCCAAGCATTCAAGGTAGTCCTTCACGTCCAAATCGGCCAACCCCATCTCCTTCAGCTCCTCGTCGTTCGTCATCGACACGCTCGCTGTTTCCTTCCGCTTCCGTCCCTCGATCAACCCGCCCGTGATGCGTGAGCTCGTCTGCAAACCGTCAGTAGTTATAGAGTATGACCGTAAGCAAGAGTAGTCATTTGTATTGTTAACCAATCACTAAGTGCGCACTACTCTGTACATGCTCTCACATTGAGCGCGCATCCCAGTAGGTGTTTGGACTAAAATTTGTATTGTCAAGAGCGGTCACACGAATGCAAACAGTCGACACCAAAAATAAAAACGAGACGCGAAAGGTAAACGATATTCCACGAAAGCCGTCGTCCAATTAATGTAAAAAACCAAACAAAATTAATCCAATCGAGCACTAACCTCTTCAAATTCACGCAGCATCTCATTCTGCTTGAGAACGAAAGACGGCTTAGCGCGTTTGAGAACGGTCAGCGCGTTTTCAGCGAAACGATCGCGGCTCTCCTCTTCTTCGCGAGCCGTCGCTGTTACCGACGTATCCGATGTCGACCTCATGACGGCCAGGTCGGTGGATGACGACGGATCAGCCACCGAAATATAGTCGGTGATCGATGTGTACTCGTCGTTGCGCCGAAAGCGGAAGCTGTAACAAAAGCCAATGAAATTCAGTTCCTCACTTTAGACCATGCCGTGTACACACTTTCAAAGTAACACTTCTTTTTCATACGTTGAGCATAATACTGCTTTCTTAGTTTGATAATTTGCGACAAACAAAGCCCATACAATCAAGTCGCTCCCTAAATTTTAAATTAATAGATATAATAAACTGATATGCAGTGGATGTTGCTCAAAACGTAAAAGGCAGATGGGACCGGACAAATCTGACCGCTATAAGCGAATCACCATTATAAACGATACTACTACATACGATTTCCACCGTACAATTATGCTCAATACACCGAAAGATGTCTTATTTGTGTAGAGATGGCTCAAAGTACCTGGGACTGTTGGACAAAGGCGAGCCGTGAGCACCAAACTGCTGCTGCCGAACGGACAACGTCGGCGCCTCGCACTCGGTGATCGATCGCCGAACGCGAGGGCGAGCTTGTTTGGCAGCTTCCACCAGCGGTTTTATGAACAATTCGCCGTCCTCCCCTTCTCCTTCCACTTCAACCTCTGTCCGCACGTACGACGCGTACACCGTGTTCGGCCTCGGCCGTTGTCCACGCTTCGCGACCGTCCCCTCAGCGCCGAGCGACGGGGAGCCGATCAAATCGCCGAACGGCGTCGGTCGCGGCGGTAAGCGGGACGAGGAAGCGCGTCGAAGCGGCAAATGGGTCGGTTTCGGCGATCGGTCCGCGCGACACAACAGGTTCGGCGCCGAGTGGTCGAGCGGTGTTTCTTCATCGATCAACTTAAAAGAAAGGCGATGGGTACAACGAGAGAAGAATTGAGGTATGTTGTACCTCTTTACGAGCGCCGAATAGGGCAGCAGCAGCAGTAGTGTCGGGGGCTTCGGAGGCGACAACCATTTTGGGGCCGCCAACGGACAGTCTGCGACCGCCAATAGACGATCGGCGACGGACGACGGCCGACGTGGGCTGGTCTGATAATTGCTCGACATCGTCATCCTCTGATACAGGCAAAGCGGGTGCAATGTTGGAGGCGGGACGCATCTGCGCAACGGGGCGCATCTGGGCGCTTGTCAGCTGGCGGAGACAGGCGAGAATCTCATTCTGCGTCTGCTCGATGGTCTCCAGGCGCGACTCGACCTCGCGCACGCTGCTCTTGAGCGCCGACTCGCGCGTCACCAGGTCGTTCAGCTTGATCGACATGAACTCCGAGCGGTCGGCCGTGCGGTGGATGCGCTCTTCGGTCGAGATGTTCTTGTTGTACTCCTTGATGCGCGCCAGGTCGTCCATGCAATCCTCCTCGAAGTCGTGCAGCTTCTCCACCTGCTCGTCGTCCAAGAAGAGTTCTGAAAAAGGTGGTCGATAAGGATGAAAATCACAAAGAAGAACGCGGGCGGCACTTACTGAGCGCGAAATCGAAGACGTCTCTTTTCGCGTACTGCAGAGCGGATCGCCGCTTGGATTTTTCGCCGCGTCGACGGACGCGGCAGTACTTGAAGAGCATGTAGATGTGATAGAGGGGGGTGAATGGCGGCGGCAGAAACGGCGTACTCTCGTACTCCATCACTTGTTCGTAACGCTGGAACAGCCACACTTGCTGAGACATGGCATTCGTCTCGTTGAAGATGTTGCTGAAAATATCACCGAATGATCGACGTTACGATCAGACAGCATTCAAGGCAGCCCACTTGAAAATGGCGATGAGCATGTTGATCAGCAAAATATTGGCAATCAGCAGGAAGATGGTCATTAGAATGGGCGGTATCCATCCGCCGGGGACGCAGTTGGTGCCTGAAACGCATCACGTTCATCAATATGAAATCTAAATTTGCACAGCAGGATAGAAAGCAGCGAGGGCACCAAAGTTCAAAGAAAGGAACAGCAAGCAAAGCCGTAGACGATGTGCAGCCGAAATCGAAAGAAGGGAGAGGAGCGCGTGTCATGCTGACACTACAGTGCTGTCGCAGACGTTACCTGTAATCGTCTCATTCCCGAAGAGATCATCGAGTTCCCAGTCGGAACCTGCGTGTTGATCCCAAACTAAAATCGGTTATTGAGCTAAGCGCGAGTTAGTAGCCTCTTTCACCGATTGACATCAGTTATCACATATACAATCAAAGCAGTCATCCCATAGCAATCGTACCACCACCACATATATGAGAACGACTCGACCAATATACCGTATACTTTTCGTGCCTCGCTATTGGACTCGTTTCATATCGCGGGCTCTCGCTAAAGTTAAACTCTGCGCATAAACTTCAATATCGCGTTAAGTAGAAATTTAGTTAAAGCAAGCGATATGAAATCAGCCGTTATCTTTGCCAGGTAAATTGCTTATGGCTATAGTGCAGTCGGAGTAAAATTTCGGGGAGTTCATGTACTCGCACGGTAGTTTTGCGCGCATGACCAAATTACCTCACATAGATAATAACAAAAACGAAAAGTATATGGTATTATGACGAAGCCGCGCCGCGATTGCGTTAACGCGCAAAAAGAACGCTATAAATTGAACGCAATAAAGCGATAATAATTAGCAGACTGAAGCGAAATATGGAGCCGACCTTCGTCGCCGCAGGTGTCGATTTCGCCGGCGTACACTTCACCGTACAACATAAAGTAGGGCTTGTAGAAGATGTTGCGCACGAGTAGCCAATGCCAACGCTCGTGAGGGTAAGTGATAGACTGACGCGCCAGTCCGAACGCCATCAGCGTCACCAGTAATACCAAAATAATGTACGACATGTTTAGCACCTGAAAATAAATCTTCAGATTTACCACCAAAGGGTCTCTCTTTCAAATAAAGTCAAAGAGTCACGATATCGAGTATTTTTTTAGGTGTTAGTATAGTCAACATTTTTCGATCAATAACAAGAAATCTAGCCTGCCATCGTGATCAGGAAAGATGAGCTCGCTTTTTGTTGCGAAAACACCGTTTTCACCAAGAATGATAATCGCTTTTTGGTTTTTACGTGCGTAAACTGATAGAAAACAGCGACTTTGGAAGGAGACTGCCGTTTAAAGTAACTAAAGAAACTCGCCATTTTCCCAGCCATTGTGATGTAGGGACCAAGACGTGGATGGATGCTCATGAAGTCGAGTAGCTTGATATGCCAGAAAACAGAGTTGCAAGCAAGGATTACCCGTCCAAACGAATCGCGCGTATCCGGAAACATCCGGAAGGAGAAACCAATGGCAAATGTCACCACCGCCGCTGTCGTCACATAGTTCCAATAGCGGTTAAAGAACACCTTGACCTTCTGCGAAAATAGCACCGGTTCCGACATGAGCAACTGAAACGAGTCTCTTTTAGGCATCGCGACACGTATAACTTCATGCGGAAGCGCTACAACCAACCAGGCGAATACAATCAACAACATATAGCAAAACCAAAATATTCCCAAACTTACTGGCGCTCCAAAGTAAAACTATAAAGCATCGATACGTTACAAATAAACTCATCATCAACTGCGCTCATAATAAATCGCCTCACCTTTCTTAGATGTTCCAAGCCGAAAGCCGTCACATAGGCGACAAGGAACCATTCGATCCACGTAGGCTCCTCGGGCGTTTCAATCAGCAGCACATACGTAAATACCATCAAGAAAACTATGAACGAAAAAACCCACGCCCAAAACGTGGTGATCGGAGCGACGTAGAACTCGTAGAATTTACGGCGCAAACGGAGGGAGCGTGGAGCGCGCTGAAATCGCAGTTTGATATGTGAAAGAGGTAAAAAGAACGAACATGAATATGCAGCGGTGACCCGCCCTACAAGCAGGCATATCAGTGTCATATGTTCAAGCCGAGACGTTTACGGTACTCAAAGTGCAACAAGGCCGCGCTCAGTCTAAACGCCGACGACGACTCTTTAACTCAGGCCATCTCTTTTTTCAACGACAGTTCTTTCATTCAGTCGCGAGACAAGCGCGGACGATCGCGTAAATCGAGCGAAATCCGACTGAATTAAGGAGTTTTCGTCGCGGTTTAGGCTGACCACAACCTTTTGGCACTTGCGCGAGTAACATCCTTCTTTCATTCAAAATTATTTACACACTTCTATACATAATTGAATTTCGTCACTTACGCGTACGATATGGACGCGCCTCGCCGCGATATATGCGATAGTACACTTACCACTCTAGTGAATATGGCAGGACTGACGTTATTAGGCCCTTTATTGAAATTGGGCAAAGATCCGCCATGATGGTCGATGAGTTGGTTCACGCCGAGTGACAAGTTCGGATTGTTGAAACCGATGGCGGTGTTGCTAGTGGGCATGCCGGGACGCCCTACAACAGAACTCCATTCAGGCATCCGCTAGACGACGATTATTTCGGGTCGCTCACCGTTTCGTCGGAACGAGTACGGTCTGACCATGGGGACTTCGGGAGCGACCGACACCCGTTGCGTCTCCTCCTTTCCCTTCTTCACTTTCTTCGAGTCAGAGCGCTCCGTCTTTCGTGTGTTCGACTTTCGGACCGACATCGAACGCTCCTGTGTTGGCGGCGAACTCGTCGAAATGCGGCGTTGCTGTTGTTTGCGACGACTGCGACCCGTAAAGAGCTGAAAAGGTACGCCGTTGGAGATTCTGGGGTTTGCTAGAGCGTCAGCAAGTGATTCTGTATTATTTGAAATCCTAGCTAGGTTAAAGCACGAAAGCATTTTATCGTAATGCATAATTTCATTTATTCTAAACTATATGTGTGTTCATTTTATCTCTTTAACCACGGTCTCTTCGATTTAAAGTTAAATTAGCTTGATTCCTCCCTTCTCGTTCCCACATTCTAACGCTAGAATAGAGTTTAATGACAGGGAAAGTATGTTCTTACCGAGGCCAGGTTGCCGGATGCGATGCTGCCATGCGTCGAGCTCTTACGACGTCGGCCGAGCTCGGGATCCGGTGTCTCGACATCATCGTCGTCGTCAGACCCTTCGAGCGACTCGCGACCGCTGTCGTCCGAATCGGCCGATGAAGTGTCGGCGCTTAGATCGTCGGCGTGCTCCGCCGCCGTCTGCGGCTGTTGCATCAGTTCTTCGCGAGACTTGAACTCGAGCAACAGAATGCTGGGTGGACACAACAAGCCCATGATCACTTTCATATTGGACTGGCTGCAATAGCAATCGTTAGTCTATTAGCTGACTGACGATTATATCGCATGCTTGCAACCGAAGCACAAGCGATAAAAATATAACGGTTGAGCGTTTTAACTGCATAAGGAAAAGCAAATTGATTATCGCGGCTGCACCTATCAATTATTAAACATATATTATTCGAAGGATTTACTCAATGTGCGAATCAGACGTAAAGGACAGTTAGCTGACCTGCGAATGCGTAGACCGCCGTGCCACAGATCGGCCAGTAATATCTGGCAGCAAGGATGAGCGAGAAAGTCTTTGTTGTTCGCGATCACCGCGAGCGACAGACAAGTATGATTGCCCCAATTGCGCAGTTCGTAGGTCAGTAGCTGCAGGGTTTGGTCATCGTCCTGTTGATAGCAATGCTCGAGCAGCTCCAATGACAACTTGCGAAATTCCCTGCAAAAGCATAGGGTCGAAGTAGAAATGGGGAGAGAGATGATGACATACTCGGCATATTTGCGCAGTTCTTCGCAAATTTCTACTTCGAGGTAGTCTTCAGCCGCCTCCTTCGCCAGACATTTGTAGAGACGACAGGCAACGAGCGCCTGCAAGAAGAACACCGATGCATTTCATGTTATACTTTCAACAAGGCTAACACAACTGTTCCGTTCAGTAATATCCAGCTATGCTCAGCGCAACGCTTCATGAACGTCTGAGACGTTAATAGAAAAGATCAAACCTTAGCGGACGCTTCTTCTCCGTGCTGCCACATACAGCGAGCCATTTCCTGGCGTTTGGTCAAAACTGCCCAGAGCAGAAGCTCATTGAAAGGATACTTGAAGTCGGGTTCGATGTCATTGTGCGTGCTGGACGCGTCTGAAAAGTAGGCGATTAATGGGTAATTGTTGGTCAATTCCTTCACCATCATCGGCGCGATCGGTGTCCACCGTCGCGTCTTTTGCCAAATGAGCGAAGGAGTTGGGCGACGTTTGCATCGGCGCGACGCGATGTTTCATCTGCAATTATAGTCATTCCAATTATTGAAATGTTCTTATTACATAGCAGCCTAGCGTCATAAAGCTCATTTGTTTCGCGTAAGCGAATATCATGCCAGTCATTGGCGAAGCGCGCAAAATTTATATCATTAGTAACAGTGATACATCCTAGCGGGTGGGTGCCCCCAATTTACACCCCATCTATTGTAAACCTTCCTTGACCAGCGCTAAATGCAGCGAGTCATTTTAACACCTCCGTCCTTGTCTAATTCTGAGCGGTCATATTAAATTGTTAAAATATACAGTACATTAATCAAAAAGTAAACGAACGATAGAGGATCTTAAATATGAAAATCGGGTGAAAAGAACAGTGAAACCATAAAATAAAGGAGTCATGCAATCAGTGAGTGAGTAGTAAACACAAGCTGCATTTAAAACTAATCAGGAAAGCTTTTTATTAGTTGCGGCCACGGATCGGGTAAGTAGTTTTTTGTCAGGGAGGTTAGTTCCGGCCAAGGATCGGGTCAGTAGTAAGTAGTGAGAAGCGACTGGCTAAAGAGCGTACATCGCGTCTAACTTTGGACCGCCAGAGGATATGGTTGCGCAACGCGCGGCTGCCCATCCAGGCGACGGTCATATTATCGGGACCCAACTTGTCAAAATCCTCCCAATCGCACGACGTCGTGGACGAGCTTCGGTCAATGAGAAGCTCTTCCTGAAACTCATCTCCATGCCAGCCCCGAGGATAACACACACACACGCACACGCACTGAAAAATTGTGCAGTCTAACAGAGCTATCGGAGCGCGAAGCATGCGCGCAACTATACTCAGAATTTTCGGCCGAGCAAACAAAGCAGTCAATACAGTAATCGCAGGTTCAGTTACTATGGAAACCGAAATTCTGCATGCTGAGAGGGGAAGGAAAATGAGAGCGTTAGACGCGTGCAAATTTGCAGTTGGTACGCTGAGACCAAAAAACTCGATCATTTATATAAAACTATATGAAAATTTTTGAGTAAAAGAGAGAAAGAATCACCAACCTGTCGCAACTCTCTATAGGCGGTGTATTTAATGCGAAATTCGCGCGAAGTGTACGTCGACTGGTAGGCCGAGCCCATGAGTTTTTCCAACGCCAACCCTATGTCAGGTATCGTGTACTGATAGTGATGGCCAATCTTCACGACATCGCGAACGATATAGTAGAGTGTGTTGGGCGGGCCTTTGTCCTGCAAGATTTTACACTATTTGTCAAAGCTTTCAGATGAATGGTAAGTGATCTTATATTAAATAACGCAGTCTACTTCGAAATTTGATAGCACTTTTTTTTATTAATTCACACACGTAAAACAAAAAAGAGACAACTATCAGTTTTGGTGGAAAACAATGCTTCGCATCGAAAAGCAAGCTCACCCTTGCCAACTACGGTGCCTGGCAAGATTTTTATCAATCAAAAAAACTGACTTTACACAATGTGGCGAAAAGTGCCTGAAAATCAGGGTCTACCGTATTGTAGAGTTCCTCGAGTCGCTGGAAGGTGAGAAACTTCTCCATGGACACGCCGTTCTCGAGCAGCAGACGAACAAAGTCGACGCGGTCATAGATGAGTGCCTCCATCATGGCGTTGTGCAGCGCGTGCGGCGGCCAATCCTGCCCCAGGACGAAGATGTCGGACTGCGCGATGTCGACGCGGTTCCAAGCGAGTGCCAATGCCAACTGATCAGGCGCAGACAAGTTCTGTCCTTTGAGCAACGCGGTCAGAATCGAGTGATCCAGGTCCTGCTGCTGATCTTCGCCCAGACGGAACACCGTAATCTGCAAGAATACCTCGTAATATCCTTACTGACTACAGTAATCTGTCGCATCGACGGAATCACTAACCAGATGGCGCTTCTTAACGCAGAGCATCAGCTCGAGAATGACTTTTTCGGCGCTCTGCTTGCTGTAGCCGAACACCGACTGCACCAGACCGAGCAGCTGGGGCTTGACGCCATCGGGCAACGTTCTGCAATCGAAGCATTCGTTGCGATAAAACAGTCCTCCCCATCAGAACTAGACCATCGCGCAAATTTTTGAGCGTTTGGCGAGAGAATCAACACTTGTACCACAACGCGAAATAAAATACGGTCGAATCCGAATATAAGAGAGATTTTTATGGCTTATACACTACTATACTACAACACATCAGAAATCCAGCTATAAGGAAAAATTTTCATTCGTGTATATTCAAAATTTACTGTAAAAGTAATTCGCACGGGCCCGCAAATGACTGGTTTTTAACCGAATACGAAAAATAAAATAAGCGCGTAAGTGGAATTTGTGCGTGAAGGACAGCGGGAAGGAATTAGAGAGCGAAAAATAAACGAACCCATCCTCGAGGGCGTACTGATGAGCGAAGGCGAGAAGGTCAGCGGCTCGCCCACTGCCGTCACAGACGACGACGGGCACGGGCGGAATGCTAAAGGATACGCATAAGGGAATGTAAAAGAAAACATTCAATAGGAATTACTTTGTGACATAGTCGAGCACGGCCCTCACCGTACATGTGCCACCCTCTAGCGCCACGCAAACCACCGGCACACGTCTCATTCCTCCCGCTATTGTCTGCTTCTGCGATATGTACTCCTCCAAGCGCTTGCGCAATATGATGTCCGCACCATATCTGAAACAATGCCAATGTACTTGATACTGTAGCCGGCCTTCTCAGAAAGTTTAGTTAATGCGCGTTCCCTTGTGGGCGTTTACGAAACGAATCGTTCGCTGTTTTTCGTTACGTAAAAACTGTTTGAAGTGCGGCGTTCAAACTTTCCGGGCCCTTAGGGAGTAAACAGGTTGATGTTATTGATATTTTGAAATATGTGATGCGTTCAAGGCTCCGTCGAGACGTCGTGACGCGAACAATATAAATTTTCTTCGTCAATAAAAAGCGCCGAAAAGGGAGCACTTCAGCACTCTATTATTTTGCGCACTTTCCGTCGCGGGACTAGCCTATACAAGCCAAGGAGACGAAGCAAAAAAGTTACATTACCACGATTTAATTTTCCCGCCTAAACTTTATCATCACATGAAAAAATAATTTTCTTATTACTAACAAAGAAATAACGAGCGCAAAAAAAGCAAGATTCCGTACCTGCCTACAGTGCCGTTGTCGACGAGCAGAAAGTAAGAATGGCGATCGTTAAGAACGGCGAAACGACCCTTGGGCGAAAAGCCATGCGGATGATAAGAAACGGTGCCATCGCGACCAATTAACTCCTCGCGTTTCTTCAGCAAGCCCCAAGGCGCGATGCCGATGGTGACGATCTTCGACCGGGAGCGTGGATAGGCACCGCCTCCTTCCAGTGCGGCAGCGACGTGGCGCACGACGCCGGCATTGATGCCAGACGTGATGATCCACGCCCCTGTCGTCTTCGCCGCCTTCAGCAAGCCCTTACGAAACACTCGCGCCAATTTCAGTTGCATACTGAAATTATGGACACTCTTGCATATCCTCTATGTCTAAATATTGCAGTCGTTCGACTCACTCGAAGTTGGCGATGCCGCCGTGGACGGTGATGACGAGTTTGGGCGGCTCGATCTGCCAGACCTTCTCGAACAAATACATAATGTCGGCGGGGTCGGTGTCGAAGCCGAGACGGACGTATTGCGCCTTGTGAGGATGGGGGCCGCCCTGGAACTCGATGGTGCCGAAGGCGTCCGTATGGTCGACGATCGTATGACGACTGATAGTCCATCTTTCGCGATGCGCTGTGGGGCTGCTGTGCGTGTGCGTCGGTTCGTCTTCGCTTTTCGTCCCCGCCGCATCGGGCGACAAGGTGGGCGACAACAAATTGGGATTGGGAGGATTCAGCGCCAACACGCTGTGCGCCGACCGATTCCGCCCGCATCCACACCTGAAAAAATGCGCGCTCCCATGAGGTTTTCTCCATAGAGTTGCTGTTTAGCATGCTACCTTAGTCGCAACGCCCGCCCCCTCTTTGAATAAATAATTCTTATGATTGTCTCATCAGCACACCGTTCATGTAATCCACCTCTTGTTTATTAAATATTCGATAAAATAAAACAGAGCGTTAACGACAGTGGTCGAATAAATAGCATGAAAGGTAATTTATGTCACCAATCGGATTATACAGTATATGTTCGCTATGTAGTGACTGCGTTTGATTTCAGTATCTTGATCATGCTAATATCGTGTTCATACGCAGCTGATATTTCATCCTGCCGTATGCAATTGTTAACAAAGAGGTTGGGAAGGGAGTGAGGGAGGAAGGAGGAAGTAAGTTGCCCATGAACCGAAGAACACCAGCCGCTGGTTACTGTATGATCATTGCGGTCATGTGATTGGATCAAAAACGATCGCGAGACAACCAGACAGACGTAACATGTAACGACGTAATCAACGGTCGATCAAGAACAAGAGTGCCGACCACCAAACCGGACCTGTCATACTGGACTCTTGTCTCAATCGTGAAATGCCCCCTTCCGCACATTCCTCCGTCGAATTCCAACTCGAAACTTTCTCTCGCTCCGCCTGTTCGGCTTGATCACAGGCATGTCGCCTACGTGCCTAATGCTGCTTAGTCACACACTCACGTAATCATCTCTAGTCGTGAAAACAACCACTCGCACTTCTTTCAATCAACTCCTCTCTCCCCTCATACTCGTTCTACCTCTAATGTCCTCTTTATACTCTCAAAATAACACGCATAATTTCGCAATTCAAGCCTCCTATAGCATTATAAGAGTTGCGCTCTTATAAAATGCAAACAGCATATAAACAGCACAACCTCGTCTTAAATTTGCAAATATTTATGACCTCCTAAAGCAATGTGCTGATTCACATGCCGTATAACGCGTGGTGTTTTGAAGTGTAAACACGGCTTAACAGTCACCGCTACACAATGCTGTGGGCTGCTTGTTATGATTCTTTGGAAGACGAATAGGATCTTTCGGTGGATATAGATATCATTTTTATAGGCTTAAATCTCATATAGCTTCAAAAGTCCCCTGGCTTTGATTTCTGCACCGTTTCTCTCCTACCGAAGCAGTGAGAGTCACGATTATCGGGAGGAGTAGGCGCAGGTAAAGTGCACGATGAAGTGAATAAAAGCAGTGATTTTTCAGCTCTCAGCTCCTACACTCGAAATGCTAAAGGACCCCGTTGAGTGCAGAAAGGGGACAAGGGCGCATTCGACTGGAACCTGAGATGCCGCACTCGTCTGCCTTTCACTGCACTTAAAGGAGAACTGCGGTCATCTCAAGCTGAACGCAACACATTGTATACTGTTTTTCAGCTACTTATGACAAGTTGCTTAGAAGTAAGTTAATTACCATATAAACAGATATAATTTGCAGCCAGTTTATTATTGGTAGCTGAAAAAATAATATACGGTATGTTACGTTCAGCTAGCGGTGACCCCAGTTTCCCTATAAAGACAGATCAGGGATCATTTCTACATCGGCAACACCACACAAATAGCAACCCATCAGCTGTCACAATGCGAAAGTCTAATCACCGAAACGATGATGGATCGATTGGTTTTTTACCGCAGACTAACGAGGGTCGTCTTTAACGCAAACTCAGCCGCACTAGACGCAGAACCCGTTTACCTACACTACTCGACTCGAGAGGACACTTGATATACAAAATAATGACGTATTAGACCAATGCGCACGCAACAACACCAACCGCCATATATTGCACTAGCAAGTGCGCCTCGCCAATGGGGGCGAATAGTCGCTCACAATCAATCAATGCTGCAAAAAAACACTTACTTGTTGGCATCCTTTGCCGACGCTATGAATTTGGCGCATTCTCGTTTCTGGAACACCTGCTCAATCCAAGTCGTCGTTAGCTTTTGCGACTGAAATAGCAACGGTTAAATATGGCAAACATAGTGTGACCTCATCAGTTATTGCGGTCATGCTGTTAATCGTAAATATTACAACTAAAACGAATCAGATCAGGGCCGGTAAAACTGGTCAGTGGGCAGCGCACCGGTCAGTGGACAGTCGGATTACAGCCGTGACCATTTCAATCGTCGTAATCTGTCACAACCAATATCGCACTACACATGGGCGGCAATAATGAAACAAACAAAACGCGCCACTTAATGACGCAATCAAATCAATTGTGCAACGCCATTAAAAGGAGTAAATGAAGTATGCGTCGACAGAAGAGAATTGTCCAGTGGATACGACTGGAGATTCAAGAGACGCCATGAACGTTTGCCTGCAGATGTGGAAGAGGTGTGCAAATGCTTGCGTGGAGCTCTCCCCCTCCCCTGTCATCCTCGGGCTTCCCGTTCCAGAGTCAACGATTCCAGGATGGGAAGCGGGTGGGACCGAAAAACTTGGGTTTAGCGATTCTGGAATCAGAATCGCTACGCCTCTACCAGGGTCTTCCCTTTTTCATTTCTTCCCTCTCCCGTTTTCTACAAGTAAACAGCTGCTTCTGTTTCGGCCAAAGGGTCTATGAGACGCGGCGCGAGAAGCGACTGAGGACAGTACTCGACACGATAGGAGCGGGGAGTAAAGGAGGAAGAAAGGACGGACCAAAGCTCTGGCGAAGGTAGTGGGGCACTCGTCGTCGGCGTCGTCGAGCGGCACCACACGATTGCCATTGAGCAAGCTGGCGAGCGTGTTGGTGCGCGTGCGCATGCCCGTGCGCGTGCCCAGACTGGCCGCCACGGACAGCAAGTTGTGCGCCGTGACGGTGAGCGAGTTGCGCGGCACCGACAAGTACGAGACGACCGAGTTGCGAGCGGGATCATAGCGAGCGCGTAGATGGACCGGCTGGTTGGGCGTCGTCGCCGGCGTGTGGACATTGCTCAGCCCGTCGGACGAGGTGCTCGTTTGGCGCTTCGCGAAACCAATCGTCATTCAGGAAAGTGACGATCACCTGACGGCTAGCGAGCGCCGCTGCCCACTTCACAATCACAGCATAATTAGTGGCGCACGGGCGGCTGGCGGCGTAGGAAGACGAGCTCGTTGATCGCCGACGAAAACGGCCACACGAGCGGCGACGAACGGAGCAAGATTTGGGTCGTCAATCGAGCAAGAAACCGCATTCCAAGGACTGACGACGCTCGCCCAATGCGGCCACGCACTTCACACTGGATCATGTCCGACCGGGGAGACAAAAGGCGAATCAGTCGTCATCGTCGTCGATGTTCACTCTGCCCAGTTCGCCTCCGACCTCGCCTGGTCGGTCATCGCCGCTCCCAACCCTCAAACCACCACCACCATCGCTTCCTTCTCTCCTTCCATTCGATTGATTCCCGCCAGCCGCCATCCCTCACACCACCGCCGCCGCCGCCAAAGTGCCGACGAAATTTAATTTTCCAGTCGGCAATCGGTTGATCGCGCGCAAAACAATTGCAACAGCGCGTCGCGCACCGAGCACTATTGGCTTCGACCATTTAAAACGTGCGATTCGCCCCTTCCCCTCTCTGTTCCTCCTTTCCCATCTTTCTTAGCGAATCTTTCCTTCAACCACCAGCCAGTTCCAGACGAAACTCATTACGACCGGCCTAGCCGCTAATTAATCAAATCCAATGTATCGACAACGACTCGATGTGACGCCGGATTCAATCCTACGGTCGTGTATGTTCGATCGATGAGCGCAATATTCGACTGAAAAACTGTCACTTGCAAATGAGCATGCTATCAATCAGCCGAATGCAGCACAAAGACGAGCGAAGCACTGGATGCCTTTCTTACTTCTAATCTATCACCCAGTAGCAATATCGGCAGCATCGACTTGAACGCATGGACAAGGTGGGGCTTTATCATCTTTTATGGCGAGTCAGGTGGTAGCCCGTAAACGCAATGTGACAAGTTAAAACGCAAACATCGCGCCCCAACGCCCAAATATTCGACGCTACCGTTTATTCAAGTTCCGCCGGTAACAGCTGATGAAAAACAAGCACAGCCAACGTTTGCTCGCAAAGTTCCGTTCAGACGGCGACCTGCTCATTGACTTATCAAACAAAACGCGCAGTACTAGCACTTACGAACTGGTGGAGAGCAAGTGACGATTCCTGAAACGCAAGCTGAACGACGGCGAGAGCGGTCATATTCTCCGCCGACATGGTCGGGGGAGAAGCCGACGACCAAGCGGCCGTCGGACGGCCGATGAAGACGCGCGCGGGGAACGTTGAAAAAGGCGATCAACTACGGACAGACAAAGAGGAATGCAATCAGACGGGCGCGCGGCTCCTCAATGAAACCCACCCCCAAAGAGGGCCATCAGTCGGACACAGGCAATCAGTCCCAATGACAGCAAACGCGATTTGCAACCATCTGTAAGCGCCAGCCAGACACCGGAGAGACTCACGTGGTTGCTCGTGATAGAAGTCAATCGCGATCGACCGTGAACCGTATGGGACACGGTTGGAAGGCGCGGGCGTGGATGGGACAGCGAGGCCGCTCGGCGACGGAAGCGAACGATGTTGAGCATTTCGCGCCAGTCGGTAGAGTGAACATGGTTACGGTGGCGGCACGGAGGAGGCGCCGAGCTCAGATTCATGCTGAGCATATCGTAATTAGGCATGATCATTCGGCGGACCGTCGAGGTAAAGGAGCCGTTCAACGAGTTCCACGGCAACCGCTACCCCGACGGATTCGACGACGGTCGCACAGATTCAACGATAAAAGCCTTCAGCCGTTCTGTACTCCGACTACAGTAGAGTGCGTCGAAAGAGCAGCGAAGGATGAGCCGGACGCACTGCGCGCCGCACAGCGGATGAGAGCTATCGGTGTGAAAGACAGTAGCGACGGCAATTATACGTAGCCAGTAGTCGGTGAGTGGAAGAGCGCAAACGCGACCATTGATCTCGATTCAAAGTCGGCGTCTGTAGGCGCTCTCCTCGCCGCCGCTTGCACAGGTGACAGCCTCAAGCTGCAGTCGACACTTGCACAAACGCGATAACGCTCCGTACATTCAACAAAACCCCCACTTCGCCAGATCCNGCCGCCGCTTGCACAGGTGACAGCCTCAAGCTGCAGTCGACACTTGCACAAACGCGATAACGCTCCGTACATTCAACAAAACCCCCACTTCGTCAGATCCATTGCGCGACCGCTGCTACCGTCCCCGGCCAGCTATTGCACTTATCGCATAGTGCATAAGCACCGCACCTCACACAATAATTCGACAGGAGGCTAATGATGAGGTCGTTGGCTTGAGGAAAATAGTCATTTGCTCGGTAATTTGCAGAACTTTGAGAAATCTTGATGAATATGGGCACTCGTTGGAGGAAAACGATACAAGATATGTATGCAAATGTTGAAAGATTAAGGCTCCAGATATCCTTAGCAACGGTGGAGTGAGCGTGAAATTAGCAATGTTGAAGAATGGTGCAAAAGTAAGTGCAAGAGAAAAAACGAAGATGCGGAAAGACACACCAATGAGTTAGCAGTTGGTAGCCGATAGCGTCAATGATAAACGACATCCGACGCGCAAGATTAATGTCGGCAAATGTCGCCGTAGAAAAGCGCCAAAAACATCTGGAAGGAAGCGAGCGCGCCGGCTTCCAGCCCGATCACAATACTCGGGAGACGCTTTAACGCGTCGCATCTTCCAACTGATGTCATCACTAGTTGCATGGTAGCCCGACGATTGCAAACCAGTAAACAGCATCCACTCCGATACAAACCTCCCACTACATTATGCGCGACAACTGTCCACTCATCGAGATGAGTTGCATCACAAATATAATATGACGATCACTGATTATTAAGCCCAAAGCTAAACGGCATAAATAATTCCAGACTAGCGTGACTAATCTATTCAGACGTATTGTTTACTTTACAACGGAGTCGAGAAGTTGTTTACACGCCAAAGGGAGAGAGTACGAAGATCACCAACCTCATCGGACGAATCGAGACGAGAGCACCGGCGGCTGCTCCATTCGCTGCTGCTGCGGCTGCCGATGCTGCTCTTGCTGCTGCTTCGCTTTAGAGGCTGCCGAATGGTCATCTCGATTTGACGGCTTTGCGCCATCGCGGTCGGTCTCACGGTGGCTTCCACGCGAACTCAGCGCAAACGATCTGACGCATGGAAGATGCGTAGATCGAGTCGAATCTGCACTACGACCGCTGAAACATTAGCTCGCGAGTAAAAGGTCGAACGTCGCTCAACACCGAATCGCCGCCCTGCTCGGAATCGATTTCCGAGAGAGAGTAGCCGTCAACGAAGCCGCCTGAATGCGAGCAAAAAAATCGAAGAAGCCTCGCATAATAGCATTCGTATCGTCGCCTACACCTGCGCGGCTAATAGCCATGCGACTATCGCGAGCCACAGGGTGCTTTCATCTATTCATCTTCAGCAACCGCGACACAGCACAGCGGCGTCATTTTCGTAAATCAACCCCATGAATATTTATTTTTACCAGTCCATAGCTGCACATCAACGACACATATGTGCGACTGGCATTTCGCTTGGCGTTCCAGCCAAAGGAGACATTACCATGGCAGTTTATTTATTAACTCTTTAATAATCGCGTCATGCCTACCTAAACCTGTTTTAAACGCCTAGTGCGACCAAATTACCTCTATATAATTCGCTACGCTCCCTTTTCCGACGTCTGCACCCGTAAATAAAGTCACGGTCAAGTACAAACTATGCGACGAGGAAAATTGCTCGTTCACTCTATTACAGCTTCAGCCGTAGACCGCGTCGTCGATTTATCTCCGCGGGATACGACCGAGCTCGGAGAAATACGCTGCTCTTTGAATCTGCCCACGCGCAGGCAAATGAGCGTGAAAAGAGTGCGGCCAAGATTGAAAACGGCTGTTACTGTGTGTTTATCACATGCAATGGAGGCCGCCAGTAAACAAGTCGCAAAGATTTTCAAACATTAAAATGATGAGATCATCGGCCAACCACTCTATAAGCTTGTTTGCCGTCGCGTACACAAAACTAGCTAAGCTTTTCCTTCACGCAGCTAATATGAAAAGCATACATATACTTTGCAAGTATATCGTAGACATCAGCTATGAGAGGCATGCAAAGGTACAAAGTTTATCAATATAGCCTGAAGCTTTTTCAGTCTCAAAATGAAGGAATAGAAAAGAGTAAGCTTACTCTAAGACAAGCTTCATTCAATCCATTTCTTATTTCCTGAAATCAGCTTCACAAAGCTCACAAATTGCATTCGAAAGATCAAACTGAGGCAAAAGTGTACGAAGCAGTAAGCAAGGAAAAGAAAAATCGCGCCAAATTCAAGCGATCTTTTTTGTTCTGCAAAAAGACTGTCGAAAACTGTTCATAAAATGATCATCGAAATGCGCCCGGTCCGCCTCCGCCGTTGCCTGGCGCGGTCATCCTCCGCACGCGTCACTTCAAGCTCAGGCACTTTCGCTGAATACCGTATCAACATCGATAGCTTGACTGCTGGCACGCTTCGGAAGACGCACAAATCAAGCTGACTTGCTTAAATATTAGTTTCTCTTCGAATCTCTAAGCGAAAACTGTTGCTAAATGCGGCTGAACCGCGGAAGGCGGCACTTTAGACTAGCATTTGAACTGAGACACCCTTATTTAAGAAGCAACATAATGTCTAATTGTCGATATTGCTTCAACTTTTTAAAAAACTACAAAAACGGCCACTTGGCACACAAAATTGATCTGCCATCGTTTTGACAATCAGCTAATGGAACACATCGCATCGATGAGAGTGAGACGTTGCCATGGCTACGTAGCCTGCAACGATACCACCTTTTCTTGGTATCTGAGCGACCCAATGTCGTCGCCATTTTTTATATGGTGAGTCATTTCATTACACAATATTATGCAAGGTGCATGACTGAGACTAGACCTCTGAAATTAAATACACTGTAAATATAGATCTGAAGACTTTGGTCATCGCATGCTCTTCGTCACTCTTCGTCATAGCTTCGACAAACCGATAGTGTATTACTTTTGCCATAGTTGAGATCTAGCCGCACTGCCTGCAGCGTTGGCTATTAGCAAGATTGGCGATGTGAAATTACTTTAGCGATTATGAGAAGATGAAGATTGCGGATCGAATTTAATGGCGGCTTAGCGCTTATGAGGTTATGTTAATGAAGAATTCTCTGTAGCTACGAAATGATGTCAGAGGGTAATCGATTAATCTGCTGATCTAGCGATGCATTGTAAGCGATGATCAAGTCTGGCAAATGCAAATATTCTTCGATGCTGCTGATGATAATAATCAAAAAGCCAATAAAATGGCGTTCAACAGCGCGTCATCCTTGCGATCGTAGGCGGCGTCGTCTCTGCACGTGTCGATCATGATGCTCATTATCTGTGTTTCAACGGCAGACTCTTTGGCAAGTCGAGAAGAAAGGCGCTCATGCCTCAAGCGTTGTCCTTCACTCTTGGCTATCACATATGCATTGTTCCATTGAATCGCCTGGTTTCACCTCGGGCCGGCCATGTGGGAATTCACAGCAGAAAAGTCTGTCGACCCGCTGCGAGTCCGTTCTTTGATACTCGTACTGCGCTGTCAACAGACTACGATAGTCGTAGCTTTGTTACCGTTGCAAAACGTGACTTTGCACTGCTCTCCATGTTTGCTTACTAGAACAGTTCTGCACCAATTTTATAATAACTTCTTAGAACGGTTGGTGACGGAAGCAAAACGGAGCAAAGTCTGAATATGGGTAGAATCTCGGGATTGAGTCAAGCTGCACTTAGTCGGATTCTACAGAAGTGCCTAATCCCATCGCGTGTCGATAGCCCGACCATGGAGCAATTGGCAACGATCACTACACAGTAACATATAAATAAATACAAACAACATGTCAACATCTGAAACTGAGGAGTTGGGTCGAATGATTGCCCATACGGAATGTATGCAAATATATCCGAAGAACATCCTCAGAGTGTTTGAGGACTGAAAGACTTTACGGAGAATTTTAAGCTATAGTCGTGTAGCTGTCCACTTGTGGTGGTCACAACAGTTTGATCAGTGATCAACCTCAACAAGCTCGGCAGCAGAACACACAACGGAGCTCAACCGCGTTGTCTTGGGTGTAACCTCGATAGTGCAAGATAAACTCTCACGCGTTGCTCACCTTCGATAGCGATGACTGCACTTCAACTGACCTTCACCAATTTCTTATCTACATCAACACAAATGACTATTAGTCACTTACTTTTTATATTTTTGACGTCTTTATCTGATGCAACGAAATAAAAGTTCGATATCCATCGGCTTCTGAGATTACAGTGTAAACTTTAAAATAGTCACCCTTTCCGTTGCTGATGCGCTGGCAAATGGTCAGTCGACTGCATCAAGTACTGCATCAAGTACATCACGCAAAAATTGCTTCCAACTATTATTAAATACAGCTGCACCTGCTGCCAACTCATCAGTTTTGGTGCTGACGCGCCTACTAACGAGTGAAGAATTCATAAACCGTGTACTTATCAACGCACTCTTAATCAGCACACTCCATCAACAAGGAAAAACGCGAATGCAATTATGAACGAGGAGCGCTGATAAATTATCAATCACCGATCGAATGCGGAAGAAATGTGCGGCCTTTTTGCGCGAAAAGGTCGTACCAGCACTATAATGCTCCAACACGCAAGCACATGAAGAGTGCACCGAACCGCTCGCTGTTTAAATCGCGCTTCGGCCAGTCGTGCGGCCGCCGCTGGAGAAGCGCATCCCAACGAGCACACCCAGACGATACATTCGCCACCCCGGCGAACCACCGGTATGCTTCCGCTCCAGCTGATAGGCTTTTGCATCTTTGCCGCCGTCACGATCAAAGTTGTCACCGGTAAGCGTTCGTGTTTCTAATAATAGCCATTCGTCTCTCCTCCTAACTGATCAATTGCAAAATGAAGTGGCTTGCTCAAAATTCACCTTTGACATCACCCTCAATAAGTCGCGCTCTGTTAAGGAAATGAAAATCGGAAAGAAGCGTCATTAAAGTTGCGAGAAGCGCTTGAATCCCGATATGAGAAAGACCGACTGACGCCACCGCTATCGGCTGGCGATCGGTCACTAGTAGTCGAAGCCAGCTTCAAACTCGATCGAATATCGCAAGTTCAAGATGGCCAAGCGACGTTGACCGGCCAGCTGTGGATGGTACTTTGAGGATGATCGAAAACATTTAGTTGAGGCAACGAGTAATTGCAGAGGTGGACAGATGTGTTCCTGCAGTGGGACCCTAAGATGTACAGCAATATTACGCAGACAATGTTTGATGAGGCGCTAATCTGGACGCCTCCCGTCACCATCGCAAACGGATTTATTACGAGCAGCCGATCGTACGGCGTGAACATCAAGAACAACGGCGTCTGCTTTTTGTGGACCGATGTTCAACTTGTCCTGCATCAAGCAGATTTGGGCGACGAATGGACTATTGAGCTGAAAATCGCGGGACCAATGCGCCATCAAATCGATGTGCAGTAAGCGGCGTTACAGAAAAATTCAAACGACGATTCTTCATGATCGTAGGTTCCTGCACACAATCACTTCTTCGCATTCGCGCTCGAGCGGCATTATGATGATCGACAGCGACCAATTCGACTTGGTGTCCAGTCATTGGCAAGTGTTGAACCCGAGACAATTCACTCAATCCAGGTATTTCGGTTGAATGCAAAATTTCGTTCTCTAAGAAGGAATTGCAGCAAACGCAACACCTTGACGTATGCTTTTTTCCTCATGCCTAAGCCGTGCAAAGGGCGTTTCAAGCGGATGAATCCGCTAGCTGCAAGCGCGATGATATCGTCGGCATTCGTGATGACTCTACTAGTGGGATTTCCTGTAGGCACGCCATTTCGACTGCCGACAGTCATCCTTGCGCTGCTCATCGTAGTTCTGCTCGATCGCCACAATGTCTCGCTGCAACTTGCCTGCGCTAAAGTTATCGGTCAGTTTTACTCCACTTACTCTTCATCGATATCCATCCTTGATCGTTGTCATCAACACTTTTTTACTGCTTCTCACCATCTATAACACTCTTCTTATCATCTATATGTATATTCATACATATTTATGCAAGGGCTAGTCTGCTGCCAATAACGATTGCCCCCAACCCCTTTCGCTCCAGCGTTTTTGCATGCACTTTCTTCCCTGCTCGTCTTGAATGCAGTGATGCATGCATTCGCGCGAGTAAAAAATAATAAAGTCGTTCGTTTCAGAGCTTTTCAGCATTTGCACGGTTGCATTCTGGTCGTTCATTGTTGTGGAAACAACCGTAGTGCACGCCGTTTTACGCCTCTTCGTCACCAAAACGCGAAGAAGCAAGAGCAAGTTGACGATCCGATCCGGCAGTAGCTCGCAGAACCTGGAGGGCGGGATGGTGCGCTCAATGACGTCCGAATCGTCGGGCATCTGGCGCTCTGCGAGCGCTCCCGATAGCGAAACTGGCTCTTCGCAGCATAGCACGGCCCCCCTGCGACCCCACAAGAAGGCCGTGCCCTTCGCTGAGAAAGTCGACATTTTGATCATTGTTGATCGCTTCCTGATAGTTATCGGCCTGATGACTACCCTCGTTTGCTTCTGGGTTGTTGTTTAGTTCAATTGTCGTCGTTCCATCGACAACTACATCGAGCGGGTCATGCAAATTTCTGTCTCTCATTCAAAGAAGAAAATATTCATTTTAACGAAGCAATTCGAAAATATTTAAACTATATNAGTAAACAACTACATCGAGCGGGTCATGCAAATTTCTGTCTCTCATTCAAAGAAGAAAATATTCATTTTAACGAAGCAATTCGAAAATATTTAAACTATATTCAGCTATTTCACAATTTTGACTAGGAACCGATCGAAAAATATACAGATATATGCAACGTCCATCGCACGAATCAATGCGACAATATGTAAACACGAACGCACACTTGATAATCTCAGTAGAAAGTTGGAAAGGAAGCTATACAGCCAATAATATTACATTCAATAAATTTTCAACCGTTGAAAACGGGCACCAGTAAAGTTGATCATTGGATTTTGGCCGAATGAAAGGCAGTCCGAGTGAATTGTTGCGTAGAGCCGCTACACCCATGATTCGCAGTGTCGGACGGGAACCACGGCGGGTTGGTCCTGATCTTGCTGCTGTGCATTATCTTGTTCAAAGTTCCGTTGAAGAGGACTTTGCGGCTGAGGGAAGTAATACGATGAAGCGGCGCGATAGTATTCTTCGGGCGCTTGCTCTACTCTTTGTACTGGCGCATTATCCTGACCATTTGCCGTCGATCCGAGACGCTCCGCGAATCCGCCGTCGTCGGCGTCGGAAGCTTCGCGGCGCTGCTCGTCAGCGTCCGCCTTTCCACCTTTTACCTTGTGACGAGCCCACTTCAGCAAGCGACCAGCTCCGGCGAGTCTATGTCTTCGCTCTTGTTGTTCGGCAGAGTCTTCGACATCCGACGATTGCCTTGGAGATGGCGAATCGTGCCCATCTTCGGCAACGCTAGCGCAATCGTCAGCATCATCGACCTGAAGAGGAAAGTCAACGAGTGTTCGAATTTTAAAAGTGGGAGACGCACAGCGCTGCAGTCGGCCGAAACGACGCTGGCTGTGCTTGTCGAAGCGGTCGACGAACGCGATCCGATTGATTCACTGCGATTGCTCAAACGATCGTCGTCCAACTCCAACTCTGTCGGAATGACCGGCGTTCTCAGAATTCTTTCGCGCATGCCGGTCGGCGCTGACTGGCGATTCGACGGCCCTGGCGTCTACATAACAAAGCGTTCATTTGGAAAATAATACAAAAGGAATTAGCGGCGAATCACTTCTGAATCGGAGGCGAATGTTGGATTGTCGAAAGCGGTAGAAGCATTTTGCATCGAAGCGGAACTCGTTGGACGCGGCGCCGACTGCATTCCCATCATCATCGGAGGAGGAATGTCGGCGAACGAGCGCGCACTGGGCGGCACGGCCGGGTGCTTGAGCGCATCGTCGTACGTCGGCGGCGCCTCGAAGATGCTCACTTCGGTCTCGGGCATGACGTAAAATCGCCGTTCGCCGACGCGCTGAATAGAAGGGGCCATGACGGCGGCCGGATCTGAAGGCGGTCAATGCGCGCGCGAACATCAACAACAGTGAAAAGATTGCAACGAACCGGCGTCGCCCACTCGCACTTCTTCGCGCATCACCGACGACTGGCGATGCGCGAGATCTGCGACCTCGCGGCGGAAGCGACGGATGAGGCGCTGGCGATAGACGCGCGCGAAGATCACAGTCACCATCAGCATGAGCAGTACGAGCAAGATAACGCCCGCGATGAGCGCGACGATGTTGACGAAGCCGCCGACCACTGGTGTCTGATCCTTGATCTGGTTGCCTTCGGAAGCGTAAAGACCGCCACCAGTGCGCGGATTAGACGGCTGGGGGCATAAATCTGTCTTTTCATCGCTGTAATCTCCACAGTGGTCTCTGCCGTCGCACGTCAGTTGGCTCTTAATGCA
>NIUQ01000202.1:23376-63671 GCA_002796945.1 Plectus sambesii | reverse complement strand
CATCAGCGATTCAATGGGCTACAATTGCCTTCTTCGTGTCCAACATGTTTAAAGGTTGGTTGATGCCGTTCGGCTTGTGCTTATAGAATTCACGATAGTTATTTTTTAACTCCAATCACTGATTTTTTGAGGTATATGGCAGTTTTTGTAACGAGAGGGCGTTGCGGGAGGGTATAAAAATGAGTGCGCAATAAAATTAACCGATTTTGAACTTTCGCTTTGTCATTAATTGAACGGTGAGGGGCTGGGACAGAGCTGCGGAATGTGATAGAAGGCCATTGTAGAATATAGAAGCAGATTGCGCAAATATTTTGATCCAAAACTGCCTGTGATATGAGCCATTTTGGTCAATGGAGCGCTCAAACCGTTTGTGTAAAACTAGTGTAACTTTATTTCATGTATAGATGATCATCGGCTAAAAGTTACGTAAACGGATAAATTATGTCACTCTCAGCCCATATCTGAATCTACATCAGAGGTGATAGCCAAAATATAATTACACTAGTTTCACAAAATCAATCCCTAAACAGAATACATTTTTCTGGCCGTTCGGTACCTCAAGCTGAAAAAAATGTGGGTCAAGTTACCTCTCGAATTCCAACTTGAGCATTATGAGAAGAAATAATTTTGAAAATAAACAAGTTAGATAGGATAATAGTTTACACGTGGAGGGAGACCTCTGCCGAAAATTGGGGCTGCCCTTGTCACACGCATTCCTTCCTGCGCCCATCCTGAATTTAGTGATATTTGATACGACTCAATCGCTTATGGCATCAGTCCTTCGCTTTGATACTTTCTTAGAGGCAGAAGTAGGTATAGGAGTAGGCTAAGGTGACGTTGCGGGCTAACATTAATCCTCGTCACAGCCAGAGACTTGCTAATCAAGACGCCATGAGTGAAACATACAGTAATATCCTCCCACTGGGATTCTGCAGACTCGGCTGTTCGAAGCTTACTTAAAAAGTCAACGTCATACAATCTCTCTCAATTATTACAATACGACAAATTTAATATTCACTCACTTCTGACGCGCAGTAATGAAAATCTGTATCGAACAATCAGTTCACTGCAATGTTCTATGTGGTTAGTGGCCTCGTTGCAAAGGTTCATTAACATGAAACACGGCATTCGCTGAATTTTGTCTTAACAAAACTTACAGACACCGTTGGCATTGGCTGCTTCATTTGTCATTCAAACGTCACTTGGAATGCAAACCAACCGGAACCCGAACAAGATCCGTGCGAGGATCCGTTTAGTACTCTACTAGCAAGCGTCCAGTCGAACGCAGATACGAGTGGAAACTCGTCAGCTGGACAACAGCAATTAACCGTATCCTATCAGAGCCCCTGTTGGGGTTACCGTTCGCAACAATCTCAAGGCCTCTTTCCTGCTGATCACTGTATTAAGATTAGCGGAAGACGAGAATATCCTGGTGGTAAGTACAAGGTTCATGACTGATACGGGCTCGTTTATTTGCTTACGGTGACGGTGTGAGGATTATCAAAAAATGATTCCCTCAGTTCAGATTCTAATGTTGATTCTCACAAAGCCATTCCTATTATAATACGATTCCAATTCCCGTTTTCGAAATAACGTAGTCTTAACATAAAATTTCGACTCTGAATCCTGTTCCCAAATAGCGATTATTTCTGCTAGAGTTCCGAATTTCAAATATCGGTCCGAGATCGGAAATGGGCGGGCTCCAGTTACTCGGGTGTTTTAGTTAAACTCTTGTGCTATAACACGCAATTTGAAATTCATCTGTGAAAGAGGCGATTTTCTGCATAAGCCGATTTTAGGTAAACTGAATGAAGATACTTTAATAGAGCAAGTTTTCATCAGGACATGCGCTGTAGATTCTGGATCAACTACTTCAGATACTGGTAAGAATTAACTTACAGAAAGAGTCTGTTTAATATTCCATCGCTGTTGTTGTTAAAGAGAATGTAAATTTGTCATTTTTGTGAGAAGAAGACTGGGGTCCTCCATCTCAATCCATCTCAATTTGCAAAAATCGCTTTGTACATGTGACCAAATCTTTGCCTTAGCGCGCGAAAATATTCCACAATCGTGTGTTAATGGCTCTCGGAGTCATTTGCCTGATTTAGCCTCACTACTTTCTTACTGAAATACAGCCTGATAACCTCTTAATTGCTATAGACAAAGCATTATTTTTGGCAGCGCCTCAGTATGAGTAGAATTTAGCATGCAGTCTTCAGAAACACGCATGATTTTTGCTTATGCCGTTCAAAAAAGGCTCTGAATCATTTCCTCGCGTCCCAAGGCTTCTAGTTATACAATACCATGGATAGTGAAACGTTTCTAGAGTAAGGGGCATTGTCTGGCTTTCTTGAGGGCGCCTTGGGGCCAAGAGGTCTTAGGGATTTATAGAACATCATTCGTAAAGTACATTTTTCTAATGTTAACGATCTAAAAGTAAGAACCTCCTCCTTTTCCTGTCAATCCATTCCGTGAAGGAAATTAGTAGCCCTCTGGCTTGATTTTGACGCGCCTCTGATGGCGAGCGTCTCTTTCCTTAAAGGTCGCACCACAATGCAAGAGTGGGCGACGGCCACCGTTAATTACACGTCGGGATAAATCGAGCAATCTACCCGTCACACGACAGTGCAATTCCTACCTGAGTATCAACGCGATAATATGATATCAGTGACGGGTAGATCGCTCGATTTATCCCGACGTGTTAATTACACGTTATATAGGGTGGCGCAAAAGTTGTGAAAACATTTTTTAATGTAGCATAATATAAACGTGATCTCACAACTTTTGCGCCATCTTGTACGCCGCGGTCGCAGGACTTGAACGTAAGTTGAATAAAAGTCACAGCGAACCGTTGCATGCCGGAGTTCACTTCAGAGGCCAGTTTCACAAAACCATTGCAATTGTAGAATTGCGATACTGCGGTACTGAAATCAACCCGAAAATGAATAAATACCGCGCTTGCATTTCGGTAATCTTGCAAATCTGCAGCTGTTCTGGTTTCATATTATCGGTCCCATGTCTTAACAGCGCCGCGCCGACACACGTCGCTGCTTTGTATGTAGCCATTATGAATGAGCCTGGTTGCAACGCTGCCCAGCAGACGGTGAACATTCCTGTGCCATCCTTGTTAGCGCAGCCGCAAAAATACAATAAATTCGTTAAATTTCATTTAGAAACAGTTTCGACAATTATTCAGACCAGATAACTGATATTGTTCCTTATAGATTTTTTCGACAAGATCATTTATTAACTGTTGAATCACTTTTTGCTTAGTATAGTTCTACATTAGTTACATCTTTTCTATTTAAATCAAATGCTATAAAAAGCATTTTGAGGAATGATCAAATGTTGAAAAAAATTATTATGTGAATTATAATTTTGAACCAACTACTCTGCAATCACTCCTGCTTCTGTCACTTCTCTCGAACATAGCTGTCGCATTCTCTTGCTAATCTCATATTGACCTTTAGAAATCGTTCGTATGAGCCACTGCGGAAAGCTGAAACTGGGTGACAACGAATACAACGGCTGCGTTCAAGCATGCGACTCCGATGGTTGCAATCGCTCGCGTCATATGTTCGAAAACGTCTCATCTGTGCTAGTCACATCCGCCGCAATTTTGATATTTTTTGGTCGACTAAATGTACTGTACAGCTATGAATAATTGGTTAATTCTGTGGAGAAAAATCCATAGAAATGACATAACTGATCAGATAGGGGACGTGAGTAGTTGGCAGGGGGCTATTCCGTCCCAAAATCATTGCACACACGTTTTAGTACGTAGAAATTGTCTGAAAGGTAACGAGGAAATGGCTGTTTCAAGAAAATTTTGCAAATGAAGCAAATAATTGGAGATATTTGGCAGAAAATGTGAATAGTCTTGCTTACAACTCCAAACTGTTTGTGCGCTTTATAAAAGCATCACTTGTAAGACGAACAATGAAAAAAATATTTGATTGACGTTTCTTACCTATAATAGAACGAGAAATTATGTCTCGTGCACAGTGCAGTCAAGTTGAAAGAAGAAGTTTGTGTTTGCAACTCGTAATATTCCACACGTATACATGATCATATATCGTACCTTTATTCACATGAATAGACAGGAAAGCATCGCGACATCAGCAAAACAACTTTGATCTATTCTTAGAGAAATCTCAATAGATTGCCATATCATATTATTTTCTACAGTCGCATTGAGACAAATAAAGTATACAACGAATCGAAACGGAGCAAAGCAAGGATGCACACCCATTATTGTGAACTGCTATTTTGCTCAACATACGCTATACATTGATTCGCCCTTTCAATTACTCCCTTCATTGATTGAATTAAAATTAGCGCTGTTAATAATATTCTGGTTTGTATACACACATTGCACTCGCCTGCCTCTAGAACCAGTGGTAAAGTAACATGAACAATTTTCTCTCCCTTTCACATTCAAGCACAATCACAAGATGTAATCATGAATAAGTAGTGACAGCGAAGTTCGCGTTAATTTGCACTCAAAGCTATAAAGGAAGCGATTGTGCTCTTTTTGTACATCTGGAAAACGCCAGTGAGGATGGCGATTGGGAATGATGAACGTACGGAATGACTGGATCACAAGTGATTAGGTGCCCTGGGCCTATTTCATAACAGCTCAGTCGGTGGGATCTGGCTTCAACTGGCAAAATCTCTTTTTACAGTTAAATTATATGGCTTTGTATCAAAGCTATGAGACGCACCCAGCTGAGGAGCCCAGATTTCAAAGGCTAAGCGTTAAAGAAGCCCAATGTTCGTCTCATCACATCCCTTGTCAACGCTGCGCCCATTAGAGGTCATGAACGAAGATACCGAACAAATACTTTTTGAAAAGAAGGTACACCGAGATGCTCTTTTTCAAAAGAAAGCTGTAAGCCCCGTTTTTCTGCAGCATGGATCAGAACATAGAGGATTTAATAAAAGAAAAATTTCACAATTCCTTTAAATCTTTGCAATCGATCAATCCAAGTAGTTTAATTCTTGAAATGTAATTGCATTGAAATTAAGGGTTTCGAAAGCAGCTCGCTGGATTATTTCTTGATCTTTCGATAACCGATAATAGCCAAACACGACAAAGTATCGTTTGCATAATGTGCAGATATATCTATGGTTCAAAATTTACATCACATGGTTGATTAACTATTAATATAATACAAAAAAACTAATTTCCATTGTACCACCCTGTATTTCAAAAGAAATTTTGAACAGAATCACAAAGAAATGTTTTTAATAAGACCCCCATTTCATTTCTTGATTCTCAATTATAGTAGGCAAGACGTTAACTTTGCAACTGCTAGTGGAAAGCAGTGAAGCGCCTCTAGGTCTCCAAAGCCCTTGTTCAATAGAGGAAAGATAAGCCGATGTAGGTGACGGATTTGGGTCAACCATCTTTTGCTCGACCCCAACTGCCACTGACGGGAGAGAATAAACAGCGTTGGACCGATGATGGGACTGAGAACTGTTGGATCTGGCGCGACGTGCTGGCACAACAACCGAGCGTTCTGAAATTGACTATCGCCATAGCTTCAANCGTTGGACCGATGATGGGACTGAGAACTGTTGGATCTGGCGCGACGTGCTGGCACAACAACCGAGCGTTCTGAAATTGCTATCGCTATAGCTTCAAAGAGAACTTCAATTTAAAAAAAGCACGCCAGTCTTCCAGATATTCTCGAAAGCATCGCTCTTTTTTTCAAGTCTGCTTTAGAGCAGCGATGAAAACGTTCTGAGAAAAGGTATATTTAAAGTACACATTCATTTATAGTACACGTCGGGTTTACAACTTTTATGTTTACAAATTCTGGGAGGGAGGACGCTTACGCGGCGGATTCGTCGTCCGTTTCCGTTCTTTTATGTATTTAATCCAAGCTTGACGTCTTCGGTACATAATGAAGATGCCAAACACCACCGACAACGCCAAAATGACCGCGAAGAGAATAATCGCAATGTGAAATCCTTGAAACCAGCTACCTGCAAAATATTTGATTGCGTTTCATCATTTTACACTGTGGAATTATACTCAGTATCGTTTTGGTGTACTCTACTTTTATGTCATTATCAACTCTTTTTCATTTTTTCGACCTTTTATTTCACCGTACATGACGGAATAAATTACTTTAATACGAAAGTTTGTAAGTAAAGCGTCTCGGCAACCGCAAAGCATGGCGCCGCCAATGCTGCATTGCGACAGCCACTTAACTTAACAGCTTTCGAGATCCAAAATCCAAACTCTGACCCGGACCCATAACGCCTTCCAGTCCCCCTAATGTTTGAAAATTTAAACTATAAATGATTGAATCGTTCAAATAGTTTTTCTATTCGTAATGCTGAAATGCCATATAGGAAAGCGTCGGGAACAGAAAAATTCTGAAAAATGACCACCAACCTCCTTCAACAGAAACAACTTTTGCAGTGAAGCCACGCCTTGTAATCGTAGCGTCGGAAGTAAAATGCAATCGTAGGCCTGGACCTTTCGAAGTAAAACTGGAGCACGATGAGCCTGAGCATCTGTATGCAAATTTTTAGCAAGTGCAGATAAAAATCTTACGTCCAAATGTTGATTAAAAATCTGCGAGTAAACTACTGATAGATCTGATTAGTCTAGGGCTACTACGAAATAGTTTGTTTGTTTTAACATATTTGCAAAGTATATCAGCCAAGAAGTTAATATGGAGCAGAGAACCTTCAATCCATAAAATCCTAACCGCGGCGACAGTGATTGGGGAGTATATCTTCTCAAAACAGAAATACACAATGAATTTAAAGAAATTTAATTAATTTTAGGTAGCTGCATGACGGCGCCGACCTTCGATCAACCCTAAGTTATGCCTTTAGCAGAATAGTTGTTGTCTCTATAGCTGAAGGGAGTCATAATAACTTCCTATCAGAATCTTTCATAAAGTCATCTTTGCCAAAAATCAATAAATACCTCTCTCTATAATTATCCTGGTCCTCCAGCTCGTAAATATCGACAAAATCATAACCCTCTTGCGTTTCAAAACTGTCAAATTCTATATTAACATGATATCCGGATCCGATACGCCATTCGCAGTCGCAGTTGTTCGGATAGTCTTGTCCCCCGGTCGCGGGAAAGCTAAATTCTTTATAATCTTGCAGGTTTTTGAGTACTATCGTGTCTTCGTCCCCGCAGTCGCACGAATCGTCTTGGGACTGACCGACGACGAAGAGTGAAACGAATGATAGAATAAACAGAATTACTGCTGCATTCATATCCATTCCGCTGCTTTTGCTTTAATCGTTCTGAAATTAGCTTACAATGCAAGTCTTTAAATTTTGACAGCAGACAGGAAAATATCTAGATATGACGCCCGGTTAATCGGCTGAGGCAAACTTCCCTCCCTATAGAAGGTTTGGCTGGGACTCTGTTTCTAAGGGGGCTAAAGTGCAAAATTGTAACAGCTGCAGAGAGTATGACGCTTGAAAGGTTGTGCCCTGCATAGTTTTCTTAATTTTCAACTACCCCCGGAGCATTTTATCTGCTACAGCAATCTTATTATTTGGGAATATTTTTTCGTATTCCCCACAGTCGTGTTCAAAAATATAAAATTAGAGTGTTGCGAATATCGCATTTTTTATATCAGCCAGCTGTTTGAGAGCCGGTCGACCCTCGTATCCACCCTGAGATAAGACTGACTATTTCTTCACACAGAAACGTTCTTAAGGCTTTTCTCAATATTCTTGAGGAAACTGTACCGTATGTTTTATATAGAACTATACATACCATGCTCTAAATATAGCTGAGTTCTGAATGGGCAACGGCTTTGGTGTCTACTCTGAGGCTTCGCATTACACATTTGCAAGCAACGTCTGTGACCAGCTTGCTTATCTATGCTGAAGTAGGACAAGCACACTCACCGATTGTATGCCTTAGCAAGTTGTAAACAGCGCGTAACAGTCACGGTTTATTTTCGAAGATGAGCGTTTTGTGAAAAATTTGTCTCACGGTACAAGTAGAGTCGCCTCAACAGCATTTACACACATTCCCTGCAGACCTTCTTGGAATTATTTCTCCTTTCTGGGAAGGAAAGTTGAAACAAACGAAATGAGCGGGAATTATTATATGAAATGAAACAATAGAAATTGTGGACTTAGAAACGATACTAGTTCATCAGCTTGCTGCTGGGCTCTGGACCATAAAATGGCAAATCTTTCACGCTGCTGGACTGAAAACCCAAACAACGCAATTCTGCCGCTGCGATCAGCGATACAAGGCAACTTTAATGTCGCACATGAAGACAACCTTACGGCGCTTGCTTATTATTGACATTGAGATAAGTTCGCTGCTAAACCGGCACAATTGTGTACTACAACAGGCTTCAAAGCGCTGTTGCCTGGTACCGCAAAGTCGAAAATGCTGTTTTTCATCTGAACTTTAGAATGAAGTTATAATACTTTATTGAGTATGATCCTGACGATATAGCCTCTATAACTGGACTACCAAATTTCTTTTTGTAATTACCCTCCCTCCTGCAAATACAGTCAACATCGGCCATAGCGACACCCTCGGGACCGGAAAAAAGGAAGTGTCGCTATGGCCAGTGTGTCGCTATGGACGATGTTGACTGTATCTGTATTGAGGAAATAGAATTGCTCATCATTGAAACTGGTTAAAGTATTAAGGAATACACTAGTGCTGTTAGCAATTTTAGGTATGCTGGATCGAACTGGCATATTCATTTTGGCGCGTGACTGCAATTTTCAGGGCGATTCATTCCAGGAACTACAGTGTTGTTCCTAATGTTCATTTGTTGTGAAAGCCTTGAGTTCCAAATGCCTGTTCAGCAAAAGTCAATGTGATACATGCATTTTTTAAACAAAAACATTACTTTCGGCACGAGTTTGTGCTGTGTCTGCGCTTTGTATGAAATATTACAACTTTTTACTGCACAAAATTATCAAAATTTCTTCTCAGTTGAAAATAATGTGCGCCTCATTGCTTATTGTCTTGGATTCGAAGAACGCTTGATATGATGGTTCGAAAAACAAATTCGACGAAATCAAGCTACTAAAGTAGAGAGAATTACAAGCTTTGCATCACACCTAACAAATTATTGTTCGCATTGTCCAGATACACCTTTGACAGCATACAAAAACTGCAACGGATCACTGAAAAGTTCTGAGTCACAGCCACTGATCGAGTAAAATGTCAGTTCTGATGGGCTGCTCTGCGTGAAAATCATATTGGATGCGAAGGAAAATGCGCGAATATGAAAAATTTGACATAATTCTTTGACGCTAAATTGTGTTGTCGCTGATGCATTAAATATCATTCGACCTATGGCTTCCGCATGATTCTAGCAGAATAACATTTTTGATGTCTTAGCTTAACTTCTGACGCGCCGGTGACGTTTTTAACTGTGACGTGGACGTTAGATACGCTACATCGCTGCGAGCAATCGTGATATTCGAAAACACAACATTCACGTACTTTGCCCTCTTGAGTTGCTAATGGATCCAACAATTGACTACAGCCACTCATATCAACGTCATCCACTGCCAAAGAGCATCAGCTGGACTGCAAATATTCCATTGTTAATCCGGCGCTGATTGCGACTGCGCTCTCTGTTGTCTATCGCAGCGTATTATGGGCGTGTGCCACTGTTAGCCTATGTCGAGTGCTGTGTCACTGAGCTTTGAGAAAAGTACCAACAGTAATATCTATTATCATTTCTATGCATTAGAAAAGTGCTGTAGGTATAGAGCAGATCGGCATTTTCCTTGCCTGAATAAGAGCTATTCGTAAAGTAAAGACTTTTATACTGGAATGTTTTAAAAATTCCCAAAGAGCCTAAAGTAAATAGATCTCATGATTCAAGTCTCAGCTGGGAACAAACGCTCTAATCACAGTTAAAGCGGCATCAGTTTCGTTGTTCAGCAGATATGCGCCGATTTCAACTTGACCCTATTGCCATAGTGGAATGTGACTTACGCTAAATAGACGGAGTATGTGCCCTTTGAGGAATTTGTACCCCCATACTTCTGAGTTTTTTCCCAGGCATCGATTCTATGTTCATCTCTGTAGATATAGCGGAACCACTGCGCTCAGTTAACTGTGCTCGGATATTAGTGACTTATCAAATAAGCTTCCGTCTAACTGAACACGGCGTTGATAACCGCTTTCATCCGATATTTCATCATGAAGTGTTCACTATTTTAGTTATGGCGCGCTGCATTATCCAAGTCGGCGTGCTTTTCGCGCTCATAGCTCAAGCGGCGGGTGACAATTTGCTATTAGTGCAAGCGGTAAGTGACATCAAATCCTTCATTTAGATCCTTCTGATAAAAGCTGATCGTAGCATGTTGGGTGGTTGGGACCAAAGCAACCCGGCCGAGAATTGTTTTCGCGCTCTATTCTGCAACTATTTTCATTAATACAGATTAATTATTCAGCTATCACAGACTACGCCTGGCTCTCTCTATGCATCCGCCCAAGGCCCCGAAAAGGCATAGTTCGCTTATAACTCTCAGCTATAGTTCGATACAGTGGAAATTAGTTATGTGAGTTAATAAATGCAAAATTATAGATTTGGAGACATGGAGACCGATCGCCAACCACGACATTTCCAACAGACGTTAATACAGAGGATAAATGGCCACAGGGTTGGGGTCAGTTAACGACGGTGAGTTATCTTTTTCGCTGCCTCACCAATGGATGCGCCGAATTCTACATGAGAACCGTTAGTTTATGCGCATCGGGGCCCATAAAAAAACTATGTTGTAGCTATATTTGGTGCAACTTCAGATTCAAATGGGGCGGCGACTGATTAATTCTTATGTGCGCGGAAAAATTCGTGCATAAAATTGATTTGTCGCCCCAGATGTAATTGGGACAGCTGGAATAATAATGACTATCAAACACATCCCGAGCAGGCTGTGTCTCACATCTGTGATAAGAGGCAGGAGATGGCTGAAATGTGATACTCAGTCAGCTGTGCTTAGGGCGATATGGCTGAGATTTTGTGAAAAAGATCACTGGAAAATTGAATTTGTGTTGGCGCGTTATCTCAGACCCGACGTACATCTGCCTGCTATCGGTCTTTGATTATACTTGAACAATGAGCAGAAAGTACTATACGTACTATTTTGCTAGTTTCAACTCTTTTCGTGATAATTGATTGATATACCAAGTAGCAACGGAAAGCCCCTGAATTCATCGCCATGGATCGTTTTACAGAGAAAAATTGATAAATAACTATAATCAAACCATTTCAAGTTCTTGTTGCAGCTAGGCATGCAGCAGCACTACTCTCTGGGTTCTCGCTTGAGAACAATGTATGGGGATTTCATCAGCTCGACTTATAAAGCCGAAGAGGTACGTTCTAAAACACAGACTGATAACAACAATTGTTGCACGCTCAGATTTACGTCAGAAGCACGGATATCGACAGAACATTGATGAGCGCAATGAGCAATTTGGCGGGGTTCTATCAAAATGGCACGGTGGACGTCGACTTCCCGGATACGACTAATGTTCCCAATTGGCCAACCTTGTGGTCGCCCATTCCGGTCCATACTGTCGATTACGCCACCGATCTGGTGATTTTTTAATATATATTACTTATCTCCTTCTCTTACAGAATATCAGAATAACATTTCCATTTCAAAGTAATAAACAGGTTGTTAATGTTGTTCGGATTGAGGTTCAGCCGCTTGGCGCATCCTATTTTAAACAAACATCTACAGATACATCGTTTCGACAAAATATATAGTACAAAGAGCCTTTGCTTTAAGCCAATGCGTTTCGTATTGTGCAATAGAAACGATGTTTGGGTAATAATAATTTCCTTTAATTGCTCAGTTCTTGCCTACTGTACGTTTTCAAATGCTCGCTGCTTATTTTAGGGTGTAGCAAAAAGCATAATAATTGCCGTCTAAATGCTCGTTGCCGGGGGATTTTTTCGTTCAGCAGCTGAACCGTCTTTGAACGTAGCTCCATATTCCAGTTTTGCAACGATGCATACTTGAATTCATTTTTTTAGTCTTTCTATATGTGAAAAATGCAAAAGGTTAGGAAAAAATAACTCGGCAAGAAAAGTTATTCAAAATAATATTGCCCACTTACTTACGAAACAGTTCATATTATTCACTGCTGTTCAATCAACTCTCTGGTCGTCCATTATAGTAGTAATAGCTTTCACTTTGAAGATCGGTTATCCATTCGCGGAATGTGCGCGGGCCGATCAACTGTATGAAGAGATTCAACAAAGTCCCAGCTACCTAAATGTTTCGGCTGAAAACCAGGTATGCAAGTTTTGCGTCAATTATGGGCTACCTGTTAGCGAGAGATTTCAATGTTTAATTTTCAATGCTAAGCTCCACAGAAAATTATAAAATTTCCACTTCAATTCACTTTTCAAATCAATGATAAATTTTCCCAAATCGAAACGAATATTTTTCCAGTCAAGTCGATATTCGATAGTGTTCTTTTTGAAGTGTAAAGAGTCCATAGTAAAGTTGAAATGGTACATCTGCCTCAAACTTGCTTCATAAAATAGAAGAAATTACAAAATTGGCATAACTGACAGCGCAACGGTTAATCATTTTTTGGCTGTTACGGTTGTATTTTTAAGCTTCTGATGTATCACCGCCTGTGCAATTTTGCAATTGCAGTAGATTTATCAAAAACGCCCCTGAAATTCACGATGGTTTCCGATCGGTGTTACAGAATGAACTAAGGATTATTTGTATCACCAACTCGGTTATTTGCCACTGCCTGTTCATTCTGCATACCAATAATCTGCAAACTTTATCTAATGGGTTACTAATTTCAATGAGGCAATAGTTTATATGATCAAAATTTATGACAATAAAATTCTCTTGCGATCCGTGGTATCAGATAGTCTCAAATAATTGTTGACATGTGCATCATCCGCGTTAACTTTTCAGGCACTATTTGATTGGCTGACGAACGTAACAGGTGTTACCGATCCGGTGACATTGGATAATCTCTGGCTAGTGTACGACGCGCTCACTATTGAGGTTATTTAGATCTTTCATTGATTTTGTGACGTCATGGTTGCATTAAGTTGAGATAAGGGAAATGGTTGAATGTTGGTTGAAAGGATAGGACTTCATCTTTGTAAAATATAAAATAATTCCAACAGTTACAGAACTTGCTAGCTTTCTTAGTGATGAGAGAAACAGTTTGTGAGCCTCGACGTCTGAGACGACTATGGCGCCCCTCTCATCTTGTGGGAATGCGAGGCCAACAAAGGTGGACATCGACTGCTGCTTCGGGGTACAAGTCGGGGGTCTGAAAGATATGTACCACTTCGCTCGCTCCTCTCAATCTCACGTCTAGTAGTCAATATGTCGACGGCCTGAATTCTTTGTTAATCAAACTGCAGTGATATTCAAAGAATTAGTATTGTTGTTATCTGTGAGTCTCAATTGGTTTAATCTCTTCAGCAGGTGGAGATTGCTGAGACCCGAATGAAAGATACGAAGAGGCTTCATTAATGCTTTGATTTTCTTCATAATTTCTTCATCTTTAACAAGGAAGCCAAGTTTTGGGTAAAGCATAGTTAAATTCTAGCGGACAATTCAATCGCCTTTTTGTTAATTCTTCCTTCCTCCTATGTTTTCATCATCTAAAGCTTGGTCATTCAGTGAAGTGTTTGTAATTTACCTCAATGTAACGTTATACAGCGCTTTGATACCGATGAAGAAACTATGAATATACACGCCATTGAACATTTCCTGTTTTAGAAAATTCACAATATGTCCTTGCCGAGTTGGTACAACGACACGATATACAACCACACTGTCGCGGCCAACGACTACGCCGACGATTTCCTCTTTGGGATTGTTCAACCACCTGTCTGCGAGCTGATCAAGCTAAGAGGTGGCAGTCTTCTCAAGGCGATTACCGACAGAATGACGGCCAAAGTGACTTGCATGCGCAACGCTTCGTCAAGTAGTGATTGTACCGCTCTAAACAAGCTCAAGTATTACGTGTACTCAGCCGTAAGAACCATTCTTCTTTCACTTCGGCATTCATGCTGTGGGCTTATCCACCGACTGAGCATATTTTTAATACCTACTCGGCTTGGTTTTAATCAATTGGGTGCGTGTGGCTATTTTATAACTCATTCACTTTGAGCTTGATTCATTTTCACATGTGTCATGAATTTATTCCTCAATTTTTTCGCATACCATTTGCAATCAGGTACAACTACTCTCTAAATCGAGTTCATTGTTTTTACACCAAAAGAATAATTCATTGTTTTAATGAAATAATTCATTGAATAACCATTCCAATGTTTTGCACTTCAACGTACATTATTGATTTTTCAATGAATCTTTTCATTGTTTTTTCAATGAACTACTTCATTAAAACAATGAATTATTCTTTTGGTGTGAAAACAATGAACTGTTCATTGAAAAACAATGAACTCGATTTAGAGAGTACTATAGGTTTGGTTCTGCATGGTATAATCAGCTCAAAATATGTTTAAAATGCAATAAGAAGCCAGCCAGAGAGCAATTTGGAGTCTGCCAGATATTTAGGGTTGTACAGTGGAACCCGGATAAGTGGAACCCGGATAAGTGCACAACCCGGATAAGTGCACACGTTCTCCATGCCCCGAACTTTTGTGCTATGCTTTGTACATGATCTGAACCCGGATAAGTGCACATCGGATAAGTGCACAACCCGGATAAGTGCACATGTTTTGCAAGCCCCGTGTGCAACTTTTGTATGCAATTGTACCCGGATAAGTGCACAAGGGCGTGACCCCACCTAAATGTCACTCAAAAATATGTGCATATGATGTATAGTACATCAAAACAATGCCTTTGTTAATCAAAACGCCTTTCAACCGTGTTTATTTTGAAGCTATGTAAAATGGCAAGAAATTTTTTGCATACTATTTCCGCTTTAACAGGGACGCTTTCCATGTCAATAAGGACATTTTTCAAGTCACATTTATACGACAGCTGTCTTTTTTGATGTGGAAAATGTTTTCTTTGCTTTCGAAGGTGTCTTTATTAAGTGGGAATGCTATATAACTAATAAAATATGCTTATTTCAAGGACTTGAGCAAAAATTGGGTCAAGAATTATGCACTTAGGCTGAACCCGGATAACTGCACAACCCGGATAAGTGCACAAAATTTTCTTGCCGCATCGATGTGCACTTATCCGGGTTCCACTGTAGTTATATTTTTGCGTTTTAAGCAATTTATAAGAGGATAATATATTTATAATGTAGCTCTTAATGGAGAACTATCTAAACATTTTCTCTATTAGAGAGCCATAAAATACTGTTTGAGCTAAAGCTAAGTTTTCTGCCGTAAGTTTAATTCTGAAACATTCAAGTATGAAGTTTACGTATTCGCAGTCTATAAAACATACTGAATAAATTTTATATTCTCAGGCGTTTTTTGACGCTAACTTGCAAAAGAGATGTTCAAATTTTCTACAACTTGATTAGAGATACTTTAGGCTTAATATTTGACCGCTTCCTGTACGCACATGACTACGGCCATGGATTTGTTGAATTATCAATTTCTAGTTTAGTGATTATAACGAAATTCTGGTCTATGACTACTGAGAGAATTTACTGAATATTTTAAAGTAAAAAATTCATATTTTCAGTTATAATATTTTGCAGAACTTTTTTATTACTCCATGAAACTGCAAATCTGCGCAGACTTTTAAGTTTTGTTCGTCATGCACTGCTGAGTAACACACGGATATATAAGTCTATGATTACTCTTTTTGACTTATAACTTGAATTTCTTGTTATGTTACATCAGGAAAATTTTGAAACCATTTTCGGCAGTGTTAGACTAAAATGTCGCAGAATGACCATACAAAGGAAAGTCTTAGAAAATTTTGCAGACTATTAATACAGAATTGATGCTTACAGAAATTTAATCTGAATGTTATAAAAAGCTGGCATTGATATTCTTGCTTGAATGGCTACCGATATACTGAAAAGCTCATAATCTTTGTCAATCAATTAAGGATGATGTCAGTTTAGTCCGTTCTCTGATAACGGAATGAAATCTCTCAACTTCATCAATCTAGTTTTTCTTTATTTTGAGAGATTATGACGTACCTACCAGTAATCTCTTCTTCCCGTAAGATTTTCGTTACATTTGAGTTTAGGTCAGATGTGACCTTTTTTCTTTCAAGAGGCGATGTATCAAGTAGAGTAAACCCCAATACTGTTAGCAGCCCAATTAATACTGCCGATAATAGTGCAACGATAACAATGATTTGGCGTCTAACTTTTTTTCGTACCCGTATTTCGTGACTTTCTGTTTCTTGGATTTCTTTTGAAGGCGGTGCGGAGATATCGTATCCTAATGGTGTGCTTTCCAAACTTTTTGCTATTTCCTCATTTAAGTCTTCGTCATCAATACGAAGTAAAGAATATTCGGAGGAATGATGAGGCACTTTTTTTTTGACCAGCATCTAAAAATTAATTTATTAATGTTTTTTTGGAGCATAATATTTATGATTCTCGCAAAAGAATTTCCGCTGGCTGCGAAACATACATTCCACTCATCATGGGCATGTTAATATTAATGCAAATGAACTGAAACGAATGCCATGATATTGAGCTTATGGCGAATACGTGGTCTGCATTTCCTCCTTGGGAACATTTCAATTTTCTTTTAACATTCATCAAAAACATTCACCGGCTTGTACCTCCCATTTAATTGACAACGTATACCATAAATCTTGACTAGATATTTCATAGCCGTAAAGTAATAAAGGAATAGCAAATGAAAACTATACCAGCATCACTATCTTACATTTGGACATGATTGCATCAACTCATGTCTGATGACTTTTCTACAGTTTTGAAATGAAGGCCGTCGCTTCGGATCTAAATGCCACAACATCGAAAGAAGGCCCTTTCTGAAATCAGCAAAATTTTGTTGAAGAGCAGAGTAATGAATATAAGATTGGCAAAGTGCATCGATCAGAAAACTACAATTTCACTATTATAACGAAGCGATCAACTCAAACTCTTTATGGTTAACAAATGCAAGCAAAATATTACTATAGTTATTATCACATTTTTTGAATGCTAGACTTTTAAATAGAGAAAAGAGGTAGTAACAAGCAGACAAAAAAGTGTTTTACTTCGCTCCTACTCTTAAACCAAGAGGACCGGGAGCCCCTTCCGAATTTCAAAATGCCTCCCTGCTACTTCAATTCATTAATTCTACATCCATACCTGTTTCAAATCCTAGCATTTTCTCCAAAATAGTACTCCATAAAACTTACATTTGCTCCGGGACATTGTTTGAGATTAAAAGACGGTGACCGGACGACAGATACTCAACTAAAAGTTCACAAAATTTCTCGCTGCCTTCAAATTTTTTCAATTCTACGGAGTATGGTTTCTTTTCAGCAAACGTGAAGAGTTCCCAGACGACAACGCCAAATGACCAATATTCAGAAGTAACCGCAAAGCGACCATATTTTAGTGATTCAGGAGCAGTGTACAGAATTGGAAGGGCAGTATCTTTCTTCATAACATAATATGGATTGTTACTCTCTATAAGTTTCCTCGATAGCCCAAAATCAGCAACTTTTAGGGTGTAATCCGCCGTAAGCAGAACATTTCTTAGGGCAATATCTCGATGCAAAACCTAAAATATCAAAGCAATGTGTTTGTGCCTGATGCCAAGTTTGAGTTAAAGACGAATCGGCCAGAATTGGTTGGTCTTTTCTAAGAAAGCAAAAGTTTCGTCAGAACAGGTACAGTTCTAAAGGAGTGATTGTCACTGAGGCATTTGTCAGTCATATTGTACGCCCATTTAACTTTTACTTTCATGGCACACCCTCTAGAAGTGGCAAGCGAAAGTTTTCGAAGTGCGAATCTTATCACTGCAGATCGCCGCTAACTGGAAAAGCCGAACTGAAAGGGACGATCCCATACTCTGTTTCTCCAGTCATACATTAATGGTTTATGACCGATATGAATTAAAACCATTGTACTTATAGCGACTTTTTTTGTTCTCGACGCGTAGAGCAAGGGAACATGTCCAAACTCGACCAGCCCTTTTATCTCAGCACAGCACGTTTATACTTTTAAACGATCTCTGTTTAAAATGGTCGCATTTTCCCACAAAATGTGTGATGTCTACGGCCGTTTCACCGTTATCGTAGCACAATAAATAATAATGTTGCTTACATTCATAGTCGCTAAAAACTGCATCCCTCTCGCAATTTGCAGTGCGAACCACAATAAGTCGCTCGTTGTGATCAAACCATTATCTCTTCGAGACTGAAAATCATTTCCCCAGTGCGAATCACGTTGAATCTAAAAACAGAAATATCTCGGGTGTTCGCAAATTTTTCATTCCTATATTTCGGTGATTTAGGTATGCCTCTTTTTGATAATGCATACCATTTCTCGTTTAAATTTAACTTTTTTATTATATTGGATTGTTTCCATTTCTAATCGGGCACTTCATTGAATTTATTATAAGCAAAACGTTCAGTTCGATTTGAAAACTTTCAATACAGATTGGGACTGGCACATAGAATTATTTACAGCAGAATTGATGAGATAACTTTAGTTAGAAATATGCTATTTTAATAATATTTTATCATTATATTAAGATCTTTGGCATTCAATGATTCAGATTTGATAGGATTTCAAGTTCTTCACATAAACTACTATTGAATCATACTGATACGAGATGATGCGCTTGCGTACAAGTGCATCATTAATTTAAATCATACCCATAGAAGTTTAGTTTTCAGAAACTAAGCCTGTCTTTTCGTACCTTCCAAACCTTCTCATTTTCGTTTGCGTCAAGCACAAGTTCATCCACGAATTCACCGTTCGTCCATTTGGCTTGAAGAAAATGATCCATGCTTCCGCACTCGCAATATTCAGTCAACAGAGAGAAGTCGGTTCTAATAGTTGTGATGGCTCCAAGTAATTTGAGGACATTTTCATGCCCGCCTACAGGCGATGACTGAAGGTGAGCAAATATATCAAGCTCGTCTCTAAGCGCCTGCCTTTGATGTTTATGAACATTTTCGCTCTCTTTCGCATTCATTGAGTTCGTCTCCGTTTGTGTCGTTTTAACTGCCACAGGAATCTGTTTGTTGGATAATGACAGCATCCCCATGTGAACATCACTGAAGTAGCCTTTACCAATAGCCTGAAAAAATAGTTCTCTTGCAAATATTTCACAGGGCAGCTGATCACGAGTCTACCCATCACAGCAAATTCGGTGTTAAATGATATTTGTGTGAAAACGTGTGTAAATCTTTTGCTGTTAAAGTAAATTTTTAAGCAGCATTGATAAAGTAAAAATGGATCTAGTTTTTTACTTCGATTTCGTTCTTTTTACTTTATTCTGTTAAAGTTAATAGTAAATTTGAACACAATTTACCCACAATCACTGTTGGATGCGCCAGTGATAAATAACAAGAACGAAAAAAGAGCTGGATCAACCATATTAAAACGTTTCATAGCTATTGTGCAGATCAAATCTTAACGCATCGATCAATTTGTTATACTGAATAAAGATTCTTTTCTCAGCAGTCACATGGTCTTAACCATAAAATATAATCACCTTCATAATAATTAACCTGTTAGGATCGATTTCAAATTTACCACCGACGGCTTTGTAGTCATGTCCTTCCTTGATAAGCTTGTCGCCTTCATGACACTCATCGTTATCATTGACTACCTTGTCATTATGATTTATATTGTCTTTTTCCTTGTCATTAACTGAGTATTTGTTATACACACCATTCATTTCGCGCACGATTAATGAAATGATAATGGAAACGATTTTATGACAGGTGCAGTGAAGAGTTTACTTATCGACCAAATTCTAGAAGCGCTTCATCATGTCAGCCTTAGCCCGTTAGCTCATAAAATAAATTCTAGTAAAGATGATAGTATAGCGAAGTATTAGTCAATCATTCTCGGGAAAGAGAAAACTGATTTCGATAAGTTTTATCCGTCTGCATCATCAGGTGAGCAGTAGTGGTCTGCTTTGAATGTGTATGCAGTTGCATCATGCGTCATCTTATGGGAAAAGTGAATCAGGAACATGATTGGCTCGCTACAGGTGAGGAGAATAGAGAAGATCGTATATATTCTGATCGTTATCTGTTCAATTGCGACGATGCTTGCGAAACAAGTACAGTGTGCTCCATAAGTCAGCAACCGACTTTGTTTTTAAATAACTTTTCTCCAAGTGCATCGATCAAGCTGAAATTTGGTTGACTTCTATTCCAGACCTTGTTATTTCTCTATGGAAAACATTTTCGGAGTTTGACCAAGTATTGATCGAGTTATGAGCAGCAAAAAAAGAGCAAATTTTAATGCCATTTGCTTGCAAGATTTGGTAATAATGCGAGCTTCTTCAAGATCTGAAAAAGGAACAGCCGTTTTTCAAATTTAGAACAAATTTGCACCGACTAACAGACACTATAGCAAAAGATGAGCAAAAATACGAGGGAGTTAGGTCCGGGGAGCGTGGCGGCCATTTTGGGTCTCGACTGATGATTCGATCGTCCAACACTGCTGTTGCTACTAAATCAATCAATAGTTGGCTAAATTTCAAATTTTTTTACAAAAAACGGCAAAGTCTCGACTGTTGGTCTACCAAGTTTCAGCTTGACCAGAACACTTAGACAAATATAATTCAAAGACAGAGTTAGATGACTTAAACAGCGTTCTGTATTAAGGTGCCTTAATGTTCGGTTTCAAATGAGCTGGCCTCGTCTAACAGTCGATCTCGGACATGATCTAATTCAGGCAACCGTTGAGAATAATCGCTAATCTTTCAAAATAAAAGCAACGGAAATTACTTAAAATGACCACAACAAACAGTTCCATTCAAAACAGCTGGCAATGAAGAGATTGTTATTTTGTCGGGCGGTCTGTCCTAATTGTTGCCGACCGATTTTAGTGACATGGCGTTTTAGACTGCGTCTCTCTTCGGCAATAGAGCAAGGATATTTTTAGGCAGGCAGACGTAATTCGCCAGTTGATTGCATACCTAATGAATTAACTAAGACTAGTTATTTCCATTGAATCGAAATGTTCCACTAATTGGACACATCGAGAAAAAGTTGATCCAGAACTAATGAAGCAGCCTTGTGATCTTTGAAGTTCTTCGAAGTCTATTGTATAACTGAAATTGCCTCGCAACGGCTCTTTGCCAAACATTTGGCTTTGAGAATTTATTTCAGCTGCTAACTATGATTTTTACAGCATGAACTGATAAACTAACACGTCCTGTGTACTTCTGAAAACCCAGTTTTGTACATGAATCACCTTACGGCGTAACTTACCTTGTATACTCTTGCCAGTTAAAAAACAATTAAATCTTATTTATTGTGCTGAACTGCAGATAGCAATCAGTCTCTCTAAGGTTATTACTTTTCAAATTTCCCAGAAAAGTGGTAAAGAATCCATACAGCAAGATGCAGTGATTTGAATCGCGCCTCATGCAAGCACAGCAGCATTTCATGTTCTATGCATTACAGTATTCGAACGGTTATTCACCACATTTACAGTGGTTGAAATGCTTCTCTTGGCATTCGATACTAGTTGCAGAAAGCGGACTCGAAATTGTTTAACAAGACAGATTGTCAGCCATGGATTAGCAGCGCACGCTAAATAGTGTGGCGATGCAACTAGTCGATTAAACCACATGGGTGTAACTGGCAGAAGCATCTGTCCTGTACTAAGGATCACAGGAGGAGTCACTGAAAACAGACATTTGTAATACCATAGTGTTAATTTTCTGCAACACTTTGAAGTTCTTGTGTATTAAGGGCAGCAAAATTTTGAAACTTGAATTTTCTTAGAATTTTCTAAGTGTTTGGGCTTTAAAGACTTAGGACACGAACAAGCAATTTCATTCGACGCCGGCTGTGAAAGAACGCATGTAAAACCGAAAAAAGTTCTTTTATATCAACATCTCTCTTATCAACGGAGTTTATTATATATACAGTTCTTATGTACGGATAAGAAGTAATGCAGCCCAAACGATAAAAGAATCTGGAAGACTAGCGTTTTTCAAAGTCATAGGCAGATTGGCTGTTTTTTGAACCGCAAGCCATAAATGATGTAATTGAAGACTATAGATACAATTAAGGGCAATAGATAAATAACATGTTGCGATAAAAGCTATTACGAGCACATTTTATGGTTTTCGCTATGTGTCAAGCCAAATGATTTTATGACTGCTTTTGCATCGTAAAGGACTACGGAAATGACCAATGTTCTTTGAACCAGCTTTAACCGCATTGGGAGAGCTGTACGATTGAGTAAAGAATAATTCGAATAAGGGACATACCAGTGCAGATGGGTATCAGCGTAACGATCTTCACAACCCGCATGACGCCACTCGTATAATCTACCGAATCGTTCTTATTGATGCTGCTTATTCTTATAGATGCTTTTTGTTGCTTTAGCCATTTGACCAATCGGTAGTAGTAAATCGCAGTAATTGTCATCGAGCTGGTGAAAATAAGAATCGCTCCAAATATGTAGCTGAACAGCAGTGGAACCGAGGTGAACTTTCTGGCTCCACAATGACCTGCGGGATCTTCGCCGAATGAATCATTCAACATGAGTGGGAGATTCGATATAACGCAAAGGATATAACAACCGACCATGAGCGGTATCGTAGCTCGCTTTGAGAAGAGTGATCGGCCGATTGAACAGCCTGAAATAACTATACAATGATGATATTGCAAGATCTGACATAATGGGAATTGTGGTGCATGACTCCATATTCGACATACCCGTGTCTACACGACGCTCGCACTTTTGCCCAATACTTCACGGCATTCTTTTATCAAATTCTAGTTTGCACTTCTATCTTACAGAAATCAATACGCCGTACCTGCGCGGTCAGAAAGAAAAGTAAACAAACCGGTTGATTGTGGAAGTGTGCTAATTTTGTAGTAGCGATCCGCTGCAATTAACGCTGGGAATCCAAAGCTTGTCGTGATCGTACAGACGACGAGCACACCAGCCACCGCGCACAATCGACGATTATCAATCGAACCATACCATAGCGCATAGGCATGAACCGAATGCGCTGTGCACTGCAGCAAGTCAGAAAGGCTGAATCCCAGCAAGAACCAGTTGGTGCTATTCTCACGAAGAGGTTTTGTGGTTAGCGTGAGAGTGATGAAGAATATATCGCTGCTGATAGCGAAGATCGACACTACCAAGACATAGATCGCGAACCATTTTGCTGAATTCCCATAAAAGTCATTCAAATAGTCAAACGCTGTATCGTTCAACATCATTGGATGACTACGCGGACAAACTATAAGTCACAAGACTGCTTTAAAGGTAATGTTGATCTGCTTCTCACTCCAACTAAGTATTGGACTGCTTCGTTCAGATTGAGACTATTCGTCTAAATTAGTTCTTAAGGGATACAATCAGTTGACGAATAACATCTTTCTGTCTAAAACGAAGTATTTATCGCCTAACAGAGATGCTTTTAAAAACGGCCGCCGTAGGTACTAAAATCGGCTGGCGGCATTCAGGACTGACTGCCTTAAGAAATTTCAGTCTCTTATTTACCAGCCGTTTTAAGTAAATTTTTAAACAGACCGATTTCAGTAAACATGGTACTTGTTTTAAACAACATCTCTCTTCGGCGATAGAATGATGAAATTTTTAGGCAGGCAGATGTAATTCGCCAGTTGATTGCATACCTAATGAACTAACTAAGACGAATGGTCTGCATTTAATCGAAGGATTCTAATAATTGGATACATCGAGAAAAAGTTGATCTCGAACTAATGAAGCAGCCTTGTGATCTTTGACTTTCTTCGAAACCTATTCCATAAATTTACCTGCACCGCAATAACGCACTTTTTGCAAGATATTTCGCTTTGAGAACTTATTCCAGCAGCTGACAACTATATCTGTACCATGAACCGATAAACACCATTTCCACCGCTAACGTTATCGTTATGACATCATCATTCGTCTGAACTCTGACCTCTGCTTTACTATAATATAATTATCAGCAAGGGGTTGGTGCATGGTTTGGGATTTTCGATGCCTCTTGAGCCATACGGCTTAGCTAAAGTTATGGAGAACTATATTCGTTACAAAGTAAACAGATTATCGATATGACTCAAAGAAAGCCAAAATATTTATTGATGAAGATTTTATTGCTAATCATTACCCATCCTACTCCAATGACAATCACGGCACTTATATCATCGCATCACTCACTTTAATCACAGAATAACATTGCGCTTCGTTCAACAGCTGCCCGTCATTTGACCACAATTTCGCTCTCCAGACTTAAGCACAGAGTACCAGCTTTTCTATTATAAGATTCGTTGTGAGAGTTTTTTATAAGATTTTGCTCTTCGAAATATCTATAGAAGCGGCAAAGCATTGAATATCCAATTATCTTTCTTAAATCTGAATCACGGCGCATCCAAGCAGAGTAGCATTTCATTGTCTCTGCACATTACTCGAACGGTTATTCTGCCCATCGAGAGTTGTTGGAATAGCGTTCTTGATATTCGATACTAGTTGAAGAAAACGAACCCGAAACTGTTTCACAAGAAAAATTGTGAGCCAGGGATTAGCAGCACTCGATAAAAAATACGGTGCTACGAACAGTCGATTAATCCACATGGGCGTATCCGGCAGAATCATCTGTCCTCCCGTAAGGATTCCACAAGGAGTCACTGAAAAGAGTCATATGTAATAGTAAAATGATGTTTTTCAACGAATCTTGGCAGCTCTTGTGTTTTGAAGACTGCAAAATTTTTTTAATTTGAACTTTCTTGGAGATTTCTAGTTCCTGTGCTTATAAAGGCTTGTGAAACGATCATACAATTACAGTCAAACTTGGGCGTGCGAAACCACTTAGGAAATTGAAATTATTCTACTATATTTGAAGCTCTCTTAAATACTGGTGTCCTTATTTTTTAAGTTCTCAGGTTCGGATAATAAACAAAAGATCTGGTAACAAAAGAAAAAGTATGACGCTCGTTTTTGGGCGTTACATGCAGCATGTTGCTTTTAACATTACAAGTCAAATGAATAGCTTTGAAGGCGACACGAATTATAGTGGGGCTGTGGATAAATAGTATGTTTTGACAAGGTCTCAAAGGAGCAAGTATTTATGAGCTTTTTATATCGCAACCCATATTTTTCTTATACTTACTCTCTAATGCGTGTTTTAGCAGAGTAAAAGGCCTCGGAAATATCTTGTCTCTAAGAGCCGGTTTTAACATCACAGAGAGGGCTGTACGATTGAGTAAAGAATAAATCGAACAAGTACCAGTGATGAAAGGAAAAACCGTGACGATCTTCATAACACGCATGACGCCGCTCGTATAATCTACTGCATCATTGTTAGAGCTGTTGCGTCTTACTAATGATTCCTGTTTCTTTAGCCATTTGACCAGTCGATAGTAGTAAATCGCAGTAATTGTGAGCGCGCCGTAGAAAACAAGAACCACACTTAACTCGTAACTGATCAACAGTGGAGCCGAGGTGAATTTCTTAGTTCCACAATAACCCCCTGGATCTTCGCCAAATGCATCGGTCAGCATGAGCGGGAGATTCGAAACAACGCAAAAGATGTACCAACCGATAATGAGCGGTATTGTCGCTCGCCTTGAGAACAGTGCTCTGCCGATTGAACGGCCTGAAATGATTGCACAATAAAGATAGTGCATGAGCTAATATTTTGGGAGTTGTTATACATAACGTTATATTCGTCATACCCGTGCCAGCACAACGCTCGCGATTTCGCCAGATACTTCACGACATATTTTTTTCTGATTTTAATATGCACTTCTGTCTTACAGAAATCAACATGTCTTAAGAGTACGGTTAGGAAGAAAATTTATTTACCGGTTGATTGTGGAAGAGTGCTAATTTTATAGTAGCGTTCCGCCGCAATTAGCATCGGGTATCCCAAACTACACGTAGCCGTGCAGATGACAAGCACACCAGCCACCGCACACGGATGACGATTATCAACCGATCCATACCAAAGCGCATAGGCGTCAACCGAATGCGCTACGCTGTGCAGTAAGTCGGAAAGGCTGAATCCCAGCAAAAACCAGTTGGTAGTGTTTTCACGAAGAGATTTTGAGGTTAGTGTGAGAATGATGAAGAATATGTCGCTGCTGATAGTGAAGATCGACACTACCAAGACATGGATCGCGAACCACTTTGCTGAATTCCCATAAAAGTCATACAAATAATCAAACGCTGTGTCGTTCAGCATCATTGGATGACTGCGGTGACAAACTATAAGTCATACAGTCGCTCTCAGAATTTTATAATTGTTTCATTGCCAATGTATCCAGTTATTGAAATCCTATTGCGCGGTTCATACAATAAGATATGAGTTCGCTAAATCTTTAAAGGTTCAATTAGTATGCACTTTCTGCCTGAAATTTATGTTATTTATCGTCGATGAGCAAAATGTAGCAACACACAGTAGTATTTTTGTTAGAGCTAACGAGTGTGACCTATACTTATGCGTTAATTTGGGCTTTCTGCTTGTACATGCAGCAATGCAAATTATGCGTCCTACAATGAGCAGAAATTCATTTATAGAGCGACAGATATTATATTATTTCTAAGCAAGAATACAGATACAGAAGCTGTGCGAGCGCAACAGAGATCAATTTGGCGCTCGGTCTGTGATCCAGTTATTTCTCACAACTTTCACTAGTCCCTGGCTGTTGAGTTGATGCTTTCTGTTCGATTTCAGTAAATAAAAACCCTATACTCGCAGAGATCATCTATGCATGAGAAAGGTAGGTCGAGTGATCAAGTGACGGAGCCTCTATTACAGAATTGACATGACTACAGAACAGCTACCTATTTAAAAAACACTTCATAAAATCCTTCGAACGAACCCCTAACCTTTCTCGAAACCTATTTTATAACTAAAGCTGCGTCACAAAATGGCAAAACAAGCGTCTTAACGTCGCTCCTGCGTCAAAGATCCACTGTCCTCTCTCTGATGGTTGGGGACTAATACTTCGACTTGATATAATAAGATGCAAACTTTAATAAAATCAATCTAGCTGTCACGTCTATTTCTAACCTTTGCCTTTCTACCTAGCTCATCTAGTTGTCTCAATCTCGATGTCACGTCGCTGTCAAGCAGTTTGGAATGCGAAAGGATACCTAATGAAATCCTTAACTTCTCTTATTGATATTTGCTGCCAAATTTGATAATTCTTCCACAAAACTTATTTTGCGGAAATGTTTCTATTCTTTAGCTGCACCAGTTTTTAGACATATCTGAGGACACCATTGTGTAACCGACCCAATGTCAGTTTGCGCTCAGCCAATCAAAACATTACTTTATATACTTCTGATGATTAGTAGAGCATATAAATTGTTATATTTCACGTACTTTTATCAACACATTACGAGAGTTGACGATACAAGATTCCAAGAGAAAAAATCATGATTACATATTATACAACAGAATCAACTCATTGTATCGACAGATTAGTAACAAAACAGCCATTCTGACGTAAATCTTCATCGGTAAGCGTCTCACGCACGAACAGACAAGAGGTTGTTGAAATTGTACAAGATTGATCACAAGTTGCTCGTCGCACAAGCGCCAAACACCAGTCCATAATATTTAACCTCTACCGTATATCATCATACAAAATTTAGCTTCTTGCGCTAATCCGTAGGCGTCCACATATTTACAAGGTTTTGCGGTATATTAAACCGCCATTCAACATCGTTGGTTTTACATTCCATTTCGTCAAACTAAACTCTAATTGAATGCATTGATGACGAAACTGAATGCAAGGGTTGCGAAATACCGTATTTCTTCCAATAGACGCCCCCCTCAAGCGTAGGTTGAAAAAATAGACGCCCCCCCCCCCCAAGTAATCGTCCCTCTCTAGGGTAATTAAGATGACAATCGCCTGTGCAGTGAAGGTCAATACTGAACTCCCACTCAAATTCGACTACTGATATCGCACAATCATTATAATTATGAATAATATTATATGCTGAAGTAGCAATTAAGAAAAAAAGATACTCTCTCTCCACTGAACGCCATGTTCAAACATCGGTTGAAACAATAAACGCCCACCCTCCAATAGACGCCCCCCTCTAGCCTAGGTTGAAATAATAGACGCCCTGGGCGTCTATTGGAAGAAATACGGTATGCCAGAGCGACGAAGTTATGATGAAAGGCGCTTGTGGTCGTCACGCCAAACAACTAAATATACGCATCTGAAGCGATGAGCGTGTTCATCCAGAGGACAAGAACAGCTGGGCAAGGGTTTCTGAGCGCACGCGGTCGATGAGCAACGACAGAAATGACAAAAATGAAGTCATTGATAAGCACTCTACGCAGCGATTGACGAAACCGAACTGATTTTCTCTTGGTCGACAGAAGCTGGGTTGTCGGCCTTCCACTTGTACTTGGCCGAAAAGACATTCGTCGGCGAGTCATCTCGCTTCTTTGGATGCGCAAACGGACACGTCGGGTTCAGACACTCGGCGGCGAATCGACATGGCTAAAGCGAATGTTTAGCGCTGCAGTGGATAGCAATTCCGACATTTCAATAATCGGGCTAAAGGGCGACCGGTACGAGGAAGGTCCTAAAGCGATTCTCGCCTGATTACAATGTTTGTATTTAAATAGCACCGTACGGCACTGTTATGGCCAACAACTCTTACGTAACAAAGTTCAAATTACGCGCCTTCGATTTCGGTAGCCTTCGCGTACCGGTCGCCCTTTCCCCCTATAATCATTTGAACGCACCTTTGGATGCTTGAAGGGGCAGCGCACGTTTGTACATTTGCCGGCGAACTTGCAGGGGATGGGTACGGTGCTAAAGTCCTGGGCGATCTTTGTAGTGTAGGGTGGTCGAGCAGGGGGCATAACCGTGCCGCTCGCCGCTTTCTTTCCCGCGTGCGTGTACGGACAGTTTGGACGCGTGCACGCCTGGTCGAACTTGCAATTCGGATGAATGTAAAGGCACTTGTCGCCGAATGTGCACTTCGGGAACGTCCTGTTGTGAATATGAGCGACTGAATATTGGATATGTGCCAGCTTATTTCAATTCTCGCGCGCTTCTCGGAGAGGTAAGTTGGGAGATGATTGATAAAGGCATTCTGCGATACTGACCGCGCGCGAAATTCAAACATGAGTGCTAATAAGAGTCGTATTTGGCGGTATTATTAGGCACGTGAACATTTGATTGCAGTTCCCTTTAAACGGCAACGTTAGACCTCGTTTTAATGTGACAGGTAGACAAGAAAAGATTAGACGTACAGGCAATGCTTGATGGGATGGAGATAAGTGCACGAGTCACCCTGACGACAGGCGGGCCAGAACTTGCATCGTTCCAAGACCTTATCCGCGGCTTGCGGCGCCGCTGGACGCGACATGCTGTGCGTTGGCGGAAGTTCCGTCGCATCGAAAGAGCCCGAAACGAAATTGCCATTCGCGTTATTCGCCATCATCGCGTCTATCTCTTCTTCTGAAAATGAACAATTTATTAGGTCAAAACGCAAAACGACGTGAAAGTATCGTCTTATGTTTTGACGCTGTGTGAAAGGAGAAGATATTTTATGGAAAAAAAGATATTATGTGAAAACCGACCTTCATCGTCGTCGTCCAGAGTGATGGACACCGGGTTGAAGTGCCCCGTCCAGACGGGGGTTTGGCCGGCTTCGGACGCCTTCACTACGTTGCGAGTGTCCGTTCTCTCCACCGTTTGGCCGTTTGAACTGTCCGTCGTCGCAATTCGGTCCTGGAACGAAAAATTGATCATATCCAGTTGATATTGTTACAAAATGTGCTATAATGCAAAGTGAAAATTGTCGAAATAGACACGGGGACGGTATTTACACAAAAATAATCGTCACTGCGGACAATGACACACCTCGTGGAAGTTGTCCGCGACGATTGCTTCGTCTTCCGGTTCTTCATCAGCTTCTACATGCACTTCTTCCTGCTTCTGGTGATGCGCCAACCGCAACTTGACGGGTCGCGTCGATACCCGTTCGGTTAAGCGCTTAATCACAGTCAGTTTCGGCGGACTTGGTTGACCTGAAACAGAACCACTCAAACTCTTGTCACAGCCAAAATTCTTCGATCAGTAACAAGAAAGCGAGTATGGCAGCGTAGTTGACAAAGATGAGCTTGCTTTTCGGTGCTTGAACACCCTTTCACACCAAGAATGATAGGTACTTCTTAGTTTTTAGGGCGTAAATAGAATGAAAGAAACGTTATCGACTTTCGAGGCAATTTGCTTAACTTAATCTAATATTTCATCACGATCGATAAAGTTTGACTATCCTCAATTAGCGTATGTGAAGCACGCTCTCTAAATCATCAAATAATCGAAGACGTTGCTACAATTTCAATAAGAGGCTAATCTCACCTGCTTTCGGTTTCGCGACGATCTTAGCCACGGGCGGCGTTTCTTCTGGCTCATCGGCATCTTCAAGCTCTTCTTCATCGATCGGCACACCATATTTGCTGTGGAAAGGGCCACTCAAGCCACTCATCGTAATTACGAAGCGCGTTTTCGTTTCAATCTTCTTCTCGCTAAATATCGCCATATCGACTTCGTAAATTATTAGCGCATTACCATTGCTCGTTACGACAATCGTAAATTTCTGTTCTTCAGCTGACGTCAAGCTCTCAGTCAAAAATCATTACAAATCAGCCATTGAAAACGTTGATATCAGATAAAAATGACACTGTGGTACATCATAATTCCTAAATTCTACTCTAATTTTCGTGACACTACCATTTGATTTGAATATGTTAGATAGTAGTAACAATGCAAGACGATATATTAAGTGTAAGTGACTAATTTAACAACATTTTTGCAGTGTAGTTCATGCGTACCTTTCTCCGTCAACGATAAGGGCTTCGGTATCATCGTCTTCTTCGTATTTGAGTTCCACCCTGCGCTTGGAAGGAGACGAGTGTTCACGATGATGTTTTCGTTTCTCAGCGGAAGGTGTTTTCGGCTTTTCTGTTTCCTGTCGACGAGTCTTTTTTTGGTGAGAGTGAGAGCGCTGAGGGCTGTCGTCAGATTCCTAAATTAAGAACTGTCGAATGCTCTTCCCACAATCAAATGGATTTTGTTTTGTTAGCGACTAAGATTACAGTTCGCGCAGTTTACTTTCTTTAATCATGCAGTTCTGAGTATCTTATATTTTCCTTTTTTTATATCCTCCTTATATTTTACTCTCCCTTACTCTCATACTTATTCTAGCCTCAGTTTTTTCCTTTTATATTCCCTCTCTTAGACACGCCATAAGAAGCCGGCCGGAATGTTGACATGTATTGACAATACCTCATCAAAATCCAGGCCCCAAATTAAAAAAAAACGACTAAATTCTTAGCTCACCGAGCTGTCCGATTTTCGTCGTTTTGGGGCTACTTTCTTTTCTTTTGGCACAGTGGGGGGTCGCAGCGTAGCGCTGACAGAAGCATCATGCATCGCTTTGAGAAAGAGACTCGGGCGCGGGGCCATCTCTGCCGCCGACGGCCGACGCTGTTCTTTTCGTGTTTGAACTTCCGCCTTTTGCGAGGCCACGCGAACCACTGACGAAATTGGCATGAGAGTGCTTCGTGTTGGGCGCGGCTGAAAATGACAAATGTATCACTCTTGTGCAATGTGTGCTTTGTGGAAATGTCTCATACAAATTAAGGAAAACTGCGGTCACCTCTAGTTGGAAGGAGTGTACAAAATAATTGTGTTCAGCTATGTATGACAAGCTGCTTAGTGATTATTCAATTTCAATAGTAACAGATATGATTCGCAGCTACCTTGTCATAGGAAGCAGAAAACAACGTGAAGTATATTCTTTTCGACCTTGAGATAACCGCAGTTCCCCTTAAGCGATAATGTTATCTGTATCGTTAATTAAAGAAAAGCTCGTTGCAAATTTTGTTTGTGCAATGAAGAGGTTAATCGATAAACTGTTTAGAATACAATTGTGAAGGGGTTATTGCATTTACGCCATTTGGACGACCGCTTAGCGAGAATGTCGTGAATAGCGGTGGATTTTTCATTAGCTCAGGTAATTTGCATGTGAATAGAATAGGCGCATGCTCGACCTATCCTAATATATCTCCGCTTACACAGCAGTCATACGCAAATTCTCTATTCCAGCTAACAAAGGGGTGCGGGAAATCTACCACTTTGGCTGATCTATAAACGCATTTGCCCACGCCGCAAAATAGCCCACTAACAATCCTATCGGCGCATGCCACCATACATAAAATAATCTTAAATCAGTGTTGAAAAAAGTCATTTATCAGGAAAGATTTTAAATACAAAGCAAACGCTATTTTGACGTTTCAAGGACAACTGCGGTCACCTCTAGCCACAAGTAATCAACCATATATTGTTTTCAGCTACCTATAACAAGCTGCTAAACGGTAAGTTTACTAAATTTAAACAATTGCAATTCTAAGCCAGCTTGCGATACGTAATTTGTTGGAGCGCGACAGCGCGTGATATACATTTGAATCTCGCGGTCATCCGGATCCACGTCGGATCCCGGTATTCTGTCATTGCCGTCTCTGTATGTTCCTATGCTCGCTCCCGTGCTTGCGCGCTCTCGCATGTTTAGGCCCGACCAACTGGTTGCTCTCTCGTATATTGGTTTCCACGATAAACCTACTGTTCCCTGTCTCTACTCCCGAACAGACATTCCTTCACGCTACAACATAATTAAAAACAATATATCGCAGATTTCTTTCGGCTAGAAGCGTGCGAACCTTTAACTGAATAATATAGGTAAGACTACAGAAAATTTGGCAAGAAAACAAACCTTCTCCTCATGTTGGACAGGTTCGTGGCGCACTGGTTCTTGGCGCATGGGCTGAACGCGCCCTATATTTCGCTTGCCGTGGTGAGTTGGCGAACGCGGAGGAGTGCGCATTCGCCGGTGCTCTTTCGAGCGCTGTTGCTGTTTTTCATCTTTCAGTCGCTGCTCCTTTGCTTTCGCGTCTGCTTCGTATATTTCCGCGTCAATCGCGTCTACAAGCGATCAAATATTTTTTGTTTTATGGCTGACAGTTTTGCTCCATCATAGTAAGATATTTTCACTCTACTATACAATTTTTGTTTAGTAAGATGGTGAATGACGTTTTGTAGATGGTCAATGCGAGCGATTCGTGGCGTCACTTTTCGGCGAGATGTTATCCTTTTGCAATGAATCATAATCGATTCGTGAACTATATGCACAATAAATCTGGCTAATTTAGGCATCGTTTTTGTTCAAGCAGATGAAAAGATTCCAGTTTACCTCCGATAGGCTCAGCGTGCATTTCCAAGTCGGCTTCGACATGCTCCTCATCGGAGGGTACGGTGTACCTGGGCTCTTTCGATCGGTGCTCTTTGCTTTTTTCCGTAGATGTCGCTTTCCTTTCGCTGTGCGTGACAGTCTTAAATGTCACACGTTTGCAGGGCTATCGGTTAAACGTACTTATACGAACGATCATGCAATCAATTATTAATCATAGCAACTAATTACTGTGCAATCGCGATGAGATGCTATTTCAAATTTAACGTTTTTGCACGTTTACGGGTAAACATTCTTTGCTTGAAGTAAAATGACCGACTTTGGCTGCAAATACACTGCGACTAATAAAGCAGCAGCAATTGAAACTATGCCATTCATTTGAGTATTCAAACGCAATTTCTGGAGTGAACTGTTAAACGGCTGTACACCAGATAGTAGATAAGATGAAATACGAGAATTATCAAACTCATTTTTGCAATGCACCAACCTCCGCCATTTTCGATGACCTTGGCTTTTCTTTGAGCGATTTGTGACTGGCGACCTCTCTCTCCCTCTCTTTTTCCTTCCTGTCCCCTTTTTCAGTCTTGCTGTCTCTTTCCTTCTTATCCCTCGACGCCGTCTTGGCTCGCTCATCTTTCGACTCTTTCTCCGGCTTGCCAACAGCTTGCAAGCGGTCGAAAATGTCGAAAAGCCTGCAAAAGTCAGAAATAGTACTGCGTGCAAAATAAAAATTGTGAGATGGAATAGCGAGACGGATTTAACATGAGAAGAGAGTAAAAATGCCGCACCATTCGACAAACTTGAATGCATTCTTGGCGAGGAACAGCTGCAAGTCGGATTGCATTTGCTGCTTGGTTTTCTTGTTCGCGATCATGACCATGATGTAGTCGGGCAGCTCTTCGTCGACATACGCGCCGAGCTCCACCAACTTCGCCTTGATCGCCGCCTAAACAAAAGTGAATACTTTATACAACGAACTTTTGGGCACTCTTGCAGAACAGAGTCCAAAGATCACTAAACGCAATGATTTAGCATAGATGCACGCTTTTTCGCATCGAACTGTCTGATTCTAAGATCTTACTCTACTTGGATACAAATTTTCGCTATGAGCGAATGAAAAATAAAAAGCAAAACTTACGCGTATCTTTTTCGACACCTCCGACCCGCCGTGGCTGGACATTTTGCACGCGATAAACGAACTGAAGACTTAATCTCTCTGCTGCTTGTCGGGATATCAATTAGCAAAAGTTGCAAGTCGTCCCGGCTCTAATCTCTTGAATTTTTTATCATCCACGCATCGCCACGATTAAATCGTCGTCGTAATGCACCATCAGCAACCGCTAAATTCACGACGCAAACGTTGCGTTTGTCTACCATCCAAAATGTCCAATTATACGCGCACACTTTGTGAAAGACGCACAGAAATAGCTCGGTTACGGTATATTTTGAAACAAAAAAATAACTTTCTGGCGTTTTGTCAATCAACATTGCGTGTGTTGTTGTGAAATTGCTATTCCTGAAATCTGTTGAAAAATGTGGTTCGAAGTCGATTAATGCGGCTTGTTGTCTTGTGTTTTTACTTGCGGCTTTTTCCTTTATCTGTGCGATTAGTTGGGCTATTGTGACGAAGAATATTACTACCACGAAGACACAATATGATTTGTTGAAAACTTGTCGCTGTCGTCTCACAATATCAGCTTTAAACAGCTTTACAGGCATGTTTTTTTATTACTTTGCGCGTGTCTTTTGTTCAAAGTGTTGGTGGTATAAGAATAAGAATAAGTATAAGAATCGTATAGATATCGACTTGTAACGCGATTGCGAAGATGGATTGATGAGGGTTGTTGTGGCGGTAGTGAAGTTGGATGGGGGTGACAGCCGAAGATAAATGTGAGGCGGAGGGGGGATGAGGTTGAAGGATACGAACCCAGCGGGTGTCGGTGTCCGTGTCGTCGTGACAGCGACAGGGGATCCGACGACAGGAACTTCATCAGAGGGAAAAACGATAGATTGGCGACTCGGATGGCGATTTACCGGAACGACGCCAGAGTTCGACGAACGCTCATCGACGACGATCGGTTGTCGCGAAACGGAGGGCGCCGAGGCCGTTGCTGATTACTCGCCGTCTGCAAGGCGACATTTCCGATCGGGGCAAGGTCCCGGTGGCTGTTGGCGGTGGTTGGCGGCGGACGACTGCCATTAGCCGAACAATAGCGAATGCGCGGTCGGTGTTTTGAGCGGCGTCGGTCCTTTGAAGTGCGGGGCAATTATCTCGCCTGGACCGTCTTGTGCGCACGATCCGTCTTTCGCCGAGTGCGGTTTCTCTATTTGCCCTCGGCCGGCGGTTATCGGTGCCGGCATCGGCATAGGCATCGGCGCCCGACCCCTTTGCCATATCTGCTCATTTCGCCCTTCGTGTCGAGTGAGCCTTTCGTCGTCGCATGCGCGTTTCATTCATTAAATCCCTCTCCCTCCCCTCGCCTCGTATCTATTCATTTCACGCTTACTCCATTGACAAGCGTCAGTGGGTGTATATTTTCCATCGCCAGTGTGAGACATAGCGACGCCTAAGCAGGCGAGGAGGCTGCGCTCCTTTTTTTCCATGGCAATGATATAGTCGGAATTTTTCAACCAGTAACGAGAAAATATAGTCTAGTTCTTGTAGTGGTAAAGGTTAGCAGTGTAACAGTGTGAACGCTGCAGGAAGCGTGCTCAGTTTAGCTTTCGATACTAAGCATGTTACGGTATTTCCTTCAACTCTTAAATACTGATCGAGAGATTTCGATAATAAATTGTCTCACCACAGGTGTTAGACGCTTGTGCCCCATTGCGTCAGGCGCAGCCGTTATTTACAACTCGCCTTTCTTTCGCCGTTGACCGGGGCGACGAAGACAAGACGCGATACGGGGGCTTAGTGACCGAAGGCGGCGTTGGTTGGGCAAGTGGCGCTATGGGGGCCGGTCAAATATTTGCGCGATGCATGGTGGATGAGCGTGACCTGAGGAACGGCCGTAAAGCGCGGCGGTCGAGAGCACTCGTGCAGCGCCTGGGCGTTTGTCTGGCCTTGTTCGGCGCGTCGTGTTGATTCGATTCCGGCGAGTGCAAACTGTGCGCCTGGCCAAGGAGAGGAGTGCAACGCCCCCCTGCCGCGTGCGTCGTCTCCGCGCCGTCTGCAAGCCGGTCTTCTACTCGATTGGTTGCTCATTTCGGGCGGTTATCGCGAATTGGAATCGCTCTCTTCCTGTACTAAGGTCGGCCGGGGCTGGCCGCAATTCGCCGGTTCGCGCTGAATCATCGGCCATCATCGACGGGTGCGAGGAGAGGCGGGCGCACCTTCGGGTCGACTTGATGGTTACATTCGATGGCTATATGCGCCGTTTAAATCCTGTTTCCACCGAGGCCGCCGCCCGGGCCGTTGATATCGCTTTCGATTTAACTCGTTCATCCACCCCGCCGCCCTATTCGTCCTTCGTTGTCGGGCGAAATTCGTCGCCCACCCGTCGGGCGCTGTCATGTTCGCACGCGGCGTCTTAACGACTCGTGAGCTCATCTGTCGCCTCCCCTGTGCCGCCGTTCCGGCAGCGTTTCGCTTCTTCTTCCGCCCGCACGCGCGCGTGGGGGCTGAATGACCGACGGTGATTGCGAATCGAAACTGGCGCTCATAACGCTCTTCTCTGGAGACGACTTGCTGAAGCGACCAACTCTCGTCGGCGTCGTTCCAACAATCGAACGGCTCTTTTGAGAATACGCGCAATAGACCAGCAATAGACCAAGTTATCTAAGAGAGATGAGCCGAGGCAATCATTGCCCATCGTCCGCGAAGCTCGCTCGACTGCGTTTGGTGAATGGTTGGGCGTCGTATGCAGGGGGAGGGGGGAGTGGTGCTACGTGCGGCGACGACGATTGAGGCGGCGTCGATTGCGGCGGCGACGGCGACGATTCAGTCGGCCTTGGCGTCGCAACGGCTGTTAATCGGCCGGACACTGGTCGATTCGGCGCGCCGTTATTGCGCTCTGTCATGTCGGCGGAACGAATCGTCACACGCACCGACTATTCGGTCGTCCTCGCGCTCCGGCCGACCGATGCGTGTCTGGACAAACGCACATCCGGGCCGACGCCGCCGGCGCAGCTCCAGATCTGGCCGGTTATCGGATGGTCGGATAGTCGTCGGCTGGCGCGCCGCGCATCAGTCAATCATCAGCCGGCGCAAGCGCATGTCCGCGCCCGTTCGCTCCAGTCCGCTGCCGTTCTTATCAGCGCGGGCCGATTCTTCGAATTCGCGCGCTCTCTCTCTAATCTGTCGGTCGGCGGGTGCCCGTTGGCCGAGTCCTCGCTGGCCGCCGCAGTATCTCTCTCTCTCCACTTTCTCTTCTTCTTCTTCTCTAACCCACTTCTCGCGGTGGAAATCGTCGCCCACGGCGATTCTAGTGATGGCAACGCGAGAGGACGTCGATCCGCGCAACGCGGCGGGACTGTTTTCATAGATAGGCGAGAGTTGCGACTTGCAATCAGCGCGATTTCGGCTCGGCGTTTGATGAGTTGAAAGTAATTGCCGTACTTATGTCGCGGGGACGCGCGCGCGGGCCGCCGAACGGCTCGCGACCCCGGTCGGAAACAATTTGGGCGGCGCAACGGCTATTTGCTCAGGTGGACTTCATCCTGTCGCGGGCATCAATGCGCCACTTAGCGTAGGGCGCTGATTAGTGGCATTAACGCGGGGAGCAGGACGAGAGACGAGGCGTCGCTTCGATAGCCTCGGCACCCTCAGCCACCGCTGCTGCTTTTCATCGTCGTCGTCGTCGTCGTCGCCGTCATACGACGAAAGGTGATCGCCCCGACCGACTAGTCCCCTATCTTGGCGGCTCCATTCATTGATCGCTATTCGTGCGACGCCGTGTGGAAAGATGCCTATTTGCATGGGCCGCCCGAGTTTGTATGTGCGTACCACTACGAGTCGTCGACGGCCGACTGTCATCGAACCATCGGCGTCGCTCGCCTTTTGGTCAACCGACTCGGTCGCCTTCAATCGCCCGCTCGATGAGGTGCGTTTAGCGCTGTTCAACGCGACGGATAGAGGGAGGGGATGGAAAGGCGGAGGAAGGGATGCGGCAGAGGGGGAGAGAGAGAGAGAAGGAGAGAGGGGAGGCGTGGGATGAAGGAACTGGCGTGGAATTGTGTTGCACTGGCTGCTCCGTCGCGTCATCAGTCACTCCTGGCGCGCGACTGCTGCTGCTTCACGATACCGACTGACAAGGCTGCGTTGTCGCCCGAGTGCGCCACCACGCCGGCGCTCTATTGCGCCGCATTCGTTCAATTCTTGTCGATCGGTAAGCGCGCGGTGAATGTTTGATTGCCGTCGTGGAGTAGCGGCAGTACTTTGCACCGATAGGTTCGTTTTTTGCTCACCCTCGAGAGTAAGCAGGTGTTTGCCGGCGGGGCGAATTTTGCGCCCGCCACCAGCGAGTCGTTTGTTAAGGACGACAGTCGCGGCGGGTCTGTCGCACCATTCGCCGCTTTGTCTGCGCTTCCTGTACGTTATGGGGCTCTCACGGCGTGCGATGTGGGGCTCTGTTGGCGTGCGACGTGGGGCCCTGACAGCGTGCGACGTATGGCTCCGACGGTATGCGATGGGGCTCTAACGGCCTCCGCCGGGATTACCTCCGCCATGTGCACTCCGTCTCTTCGCTTTTCGACCGCCCAACAACAGTCGTCGAAGACGCCGGGCGCAACCTTGATGGCGCGGCGGGGTGCGCGTCGTTGTTTTGCATCCGACACGCGTCCCTTGTCACGATGCGCAGTGATTTGCGTAACGACGTTGGTTGTCCCGCTGCGCGGTAGTCCGTCCGTTCGCCAGTTGTCCAAGGTCCATCTCAGCTCGTCCGAGGCGACGACAACGACGACAGGAGGCGAGGCGAGACGGTCGGGCGGCGCGCGCGCGCGTGAACGAAGCGCGACTGAACACTGAAGAAGAGCGGATTTGCGTCCAGCTGCGGCGGCGGCCGGCCGAATCGGGCGTTCGCTTTTCCTTCCTCGCGTCTGTGCGAGTCGAATTATCCTCTCCCGGGCGGCGGGGCGCGCCCACGCGTCCGATTCTCTTTCGCGCGCATTGGAGAAGGCGCTTTCTGGTGCTCTTCCCGATTCAAAGTTTATCGAGCAACAACTCGATCTTCGTCGAGCGCGTCTCGCCGGCCGACTCGATCTCGCTTAGTGCGTCGCGCCGTAGCGGACGAGCGGAAGCGACGGCGCGACGTCGGGCGCCGGCCAGACCGTCCATGGCGCGGGAGCCATGGCTCGTTCGAGGACTCGCGACGGCGCCGCGCCCTGCCTGCGGCGGTGGCCGCTCGAAGTGGGCGCTTATCTTCGCGCCGTCGTTGTCCTCGTCGTTATCGGCGCGGCGGCGAATAATCAAAAGTGCTCTTCGCGTGCGAATAATCAACGATCGAAATTCGCTCGTTCCGAGCGATTAGCGATTAATGGGCCATCTTCTCTTGCAGGTGATCGCGCCGGGAGATGAGCACGGGCGCGATGCAGCAGCCGCTGTCGCCGACGACTGGGCCGGCCGCGCCGATGCCGACATTCTTCATGCGCGTTAAGAAGACCGGCATACGCACGAATCCTCGTCCCTACTCGTGCGACATCGCCTCTGCTCAGTCGACCGCCGTCCGTCCCCAGAACGTCTACCACCCGACGCAAAGTGTTCTCTTCGCCGACGGCTTCGACGTCCTTAACCACGACAATAACCATTACTACCCCCATCGCCAGCCTCTCGCGCAACCCCCGCCGCCGCAGCACCGTCTATTCGAGGTAAGCGTTGTAGTGATTCGCGACCGGATAAGCGTCTATTCGCCGCGGTCGGCTCTGATTGATCCGTCGGCTACTCCACTCTGAGCGAATGGACGAATGGGTTCGCTTAGCGCGCTCGCACCGCGTCCTCCCCATGTACGATCGCTCGTTCGTACCGGCTACTCCGGCAAACCCT
>NIUQ01000202.1:0-22715 GCA_002796945.1 Plectus sambesii | reverse complement strand
AGCGGGATTGCGTGCGACCCCACTAATAGATTTGTTCGCCGTCGGCCGCCGCTGTCGAGCAAGGATGTTCCGCCCAGAACCCAGAAGAATAGAGAAGAATAGATGACTCACTGATGCGACCGCCCGACCACTGATCGTGTTCGTTCTCGTTTCTTTTGGAAGGCGAACGCCAATCAAAAAATGCCATCGGCCTTCGACTGGCAGATGGCAGTTTCTCTTTCGGGTTGCTGCACGCGCGTGCGACGATTGCGACAACCATAATCGCGACAGCCGCAATCGCTCCGCGCCCGCCGTCAGTCTAGTGTAGAGGTCGATTGCTGCACAGTCGAGTGTCGCAGCCTATGCGCGCTCGTTTCAGCGCAAGTCGAGCGGTTTGGTGGGTCGGTTGGGTCAGTCGACGAGCAAGATGTCCTGCTCGGGCACGCCGCCCGGGAAGAAGATGATGATGCCCCAGTGCCTGCTGCGGTCGAGTAGCCAGCACGAGCTGCAGAAGAACAGCGTCCTCCACGGGGCTGACCCCATGCTCGTGCATCAGGCCCTCGCCCGTTCGCGTCAAGGCTTCGGAGGCAGCTCGCCCTCAGTTCCTCGCATCGACCCCCCCGTCGCCGTCGCCAACGCCAGCGTCCCCTTCTCCATGTCGTCCTCCGCGTTGCTCCCCGCCACTCAGACTGCCACTGCAAAGGCCGCCGACAACGACGCATCGACGACGTCCAGCAGAGTGAGATCGGTGTTCGTCGTCGGACGTGATTTTTGTGGCGTTCTCTTGCGTTTTCACGCTTTAACGCTTCTCACACTTTCGCTCTTTCTTCTCAACTGCTTCGACTGCTTCGATTGAGTGAAATGGTCGGTAGAGGTGCAAAGGCCTGCTTATAGTTGAAAAGATTCCACCACGGTTTCAGCTTCGAAATATACACAAAATAATCGTATCTTTTGCGTCCCTTTTTTGTTGAAACTGAAGACAGGGGAGCCTGCTGACTGTAAATAGGCGTTAACGATTCTGTCAATGTCCATTTCGATTTTCATCAAAGCGACTCCTTTGCCTACGATTCTGAATTGGATTCCGAAAATAGCTCTTCTTTTTTCGAGACACTATTCTGGTCGCGAAAATCGTTACGCCTCTGTCGATCATACCACTAGCCGTTCGTTCTCTGACGTTTCCAAGCGTCGATAGGACGATTCTCAGTCAAGCGCTTCATAGGGAGTTGGTGTGTGTGTGAAAGTGATCGATGTCGTGGGGATGGGCGCGTGCGCCGCTTATAATTTTCTATTTTGGCTTTCTGTCGCACGCGCGCCGACTGGTTGCGACATGGAGTTCATTGATGGCTGCGCGCGTTCATTCATTCATCGGCGCCCGTAGACGACGACGAATACGGCCGCTGCGCTAACAGCCGAGCCGAGCCAAGCCGAGCGACTCGTATTGCGCCGGCCATGCATGATTGTTTGTGAACGTCGTGTGTGTATTTGTGTGTGTGTGTGTGTGCGCTGCTGTCCCAACTGTTCGACTGCCATTTTCCGTTCCGCTTCGTTTCGTTCGAACCGACGCAGCCCGCGACGACGACGACGACGATGACGATCAATACGAATGAGAATAAGTCGGCGTTTCAGCAACGACGCAGTGGACCGGCAGAGGTCGCTCGCGGCAGCAAAGGGGGCGGAGTTAAGGAGGAGAGCGCCTCGATTCTCAAACGTCTCAGGTTCGTCGGTCAACGGACTGCATCGGCCATCTCGTCGGCTGGTTCGTCGTCGAATCAGTCAACGCCCGGCGCCGACGCGTGCTACAAGGACATGAGCCACGCCGCAGTCTCAGGTAAGCCTAAGCATGAAGTTGATGTCAATGTCCTCGCGTTGTTCTCTCTCTCCGCGCGCCGCCCCATCCCGACTGCCCACACCGTCGTCGCGCGCGCCGTTTCAGTGTGGGGGGTCGCAGGCTGATTAATAATAATCACTGAGCGCTCTTTCCATTAGAGGCAACGGCGGTATTTGCGCGCGTCGCTGCCGTCGCCGTCGAGCGAGTGTCGACGCCCGCCGTTCCCGTTCGCCACTGTTGCCGCCGCAGGCCGCGCGTGCTTTCATGCTTTCATGATCCGACAGGGCGTTCGCCGAGCGCCGCTTTGCCCCGTCGTCGCCTCGTCTGCTGCGCCGACCGACGGCCAACAGCCGCAGCAGTCGCCGCCGCCGTTGCCGCCGTCGACGGTGCGCGTCGAGAGAAAGGCCTAGGCATGACTTCTGCTTCGGTGCGTGCTCGCGACTTGTTCCACCGGCGCGGCTCGGCCGTCGCTTCTTCTTCGACTTCTTCTTCGTCGCCCGCGTCGACAAATACGACCGCGGCGACCGCGGCGACGCCTCTTCTGCACAACGGTAATGCGGGCTGGTCGCGCAAGTCGCCCGGTGACGTCAGCCCAAGAATCGCGCTCGTTAGGTGGCGACGGCAGAACTCGGATTCCCGCAAGCTCGCCGCGACTGCGTTGGATCGGGTGTCAACAGGTGCCGCGGGGAGGAGTCCAAGACGCGCTCCAAGATTCTCGCTCTGCGCGTGGCGCTCAAAAACGCCCCCACCGAAGCGGGCCGGATTTGCGCCCAATTCGGCGGTGCTGGTGGGGCGATCGGTGCGCTCGGTGCCCGCGGTGGGTGCGTGTCGTCGGCGATCGATGCTAGTAGAAGCGGGACGACGGAAGGCGAAGCGTGGGTGGGCTCCGGCCGGTCGCTAACTTGTGCGCGGGGTGTCGCCGTCGCGAGCCGACCGATTGTTTCTGCTGGCGACGCGCTCCACGGCCGCTATCTTGCGTCCAGTCCGCTACGGCGACGTGGCAATGGGGGCTCCTTCTGCTTAATTAGAAGACTGACTGCGAGCGGTTGGCGCGCCACCGTCGTCGCCTTGCCACTTCGCGCCGTCACTTCGAGCCTTATCGCCCTATTCTTCGCGATTGTGGTCGACGGCGGGCTGATGATCGCATGGCGCATGACTACCGTCAGCGGGTCGCCGCCCATCACCCGTCCCACCTCAACTGGCCCACGTGCCTCGCGTTCCAAGGCTCCTTCGAAAGTCTGATTACACTTGAGCTAGCAATCTTCCGCATCACTTTCGCACTCACCCGCCACTCGCTCAGTTCGTCGCGCACTCTGCAATTTTTATTCGAAATGTTCACGACTGTAAGGGGATGAGACGGATCAAAGATCGCGGGAACGTGAGCTGGGAACACGGGCGGCAGTGGAAATTTGACGAGTTTAATTGACTTTTGGTCTTTGTCGAGCCAACACCGCACCGTTGGCGAAATGAATTGACAACATAGCATGTTCGGCGAGTGAGGCCACGCCGCTATTTCTGAGAGACAGAGAGAGCGTGGACTTTTGAAGACGGCGAATCTCGGGAACGAGAGGAAATCGAATTTTGGGAGGGGGAACTCCCCGTGCCCGTTACAGCCCTAGAACTCGAGTGATCGAATGTGCGCCGTCCCCCGCCGACAAATGCCAACTAGAAAATTAGACAACTAGACTGTATATTTTCAGCCAGTGGCGGCGGGGACTCATCGGGCTGTGCCAACCCCACGACGACTTCGTCGGTGCTCTCGGTGGCCGACGGCGGCAACTGCGACTCGACGGACGCGACGGGTCAGAATGGACTGTCGACGAGCGAATGGCGACCGGCCAATCCGCGCCTATGCGCCTACCATGACTGCGTGAGTTTGGGCGCGGCATGGGGTCTGGGGCCGCCGGTGACGGCGTTGGACCCTCGACCGACTGGAGCGTCTCAAGCACAAAGTCCGTCGGAAGATGATGCGGGTGATGGCAAGAGCAATGAGCTACTGGCGAGCTGCCCGGCATTCCGGTAAAGACTCTTTTGATATCATTTTTAGTGTCAAATTTTTCGATCAGTTACAAGAGATCAAGCCGTACAGTGGAATTCACTTGTAACGGTTTTTATTATATCGGTATTTCATTTATACCGGTAATTTTGATTGATCCCAAAGTGCATGTCGTCATACAAATAAGTTCACTTATATTGGTAATTTTGATTGGTCCCTCAATTACGGCATAAACGACTTTCACTATAGTTGGCAAAGATGAGCTCGCTTTTCGGTGCGAAAACTCTGTTTTTAACCTAGAGTGAGAGTCACTTCTTGGTTTTACGTGCGTAAATTGATACAAGAAGCGCTATCGACTTTCGAAGCAGTTTACTCTATGAGTATAAGATTTCTTGTTACTGACCGAAAAACTGTGATGGTGCAGTGGAAATCTGATAAGTGCACATGTATTGCGAGCCCCGTGTGCAATTTTTGTGTTGAATCATGCTTGGATACGCGTCTAAACCGGATAAGTGCACAAAATGTTCTTGCCGGGTCGATGTGTGCTTAGGCGATTTCCACTGTATCACTCGCATCTGCGCATAGAGTGGAATTCGTTTGTAGCGGTTTCGTTTATAACGGTATTTCGTTTATACCGGTCAAGATTTTCAGTCCCAAAGCGTATTTTCCCATACAAACAGGTTCGGTTATACCGGTATTTCGCTTTTACCGGTCAAAAAAAATCAGTCCTGAGTGACAAATAAAAACAAAATTCATTGTACCGATATCTCGCTTATACCGGTCGGTCCCCCGATCAACGGTATAAACGAATTCCTGTAATACATTATGAATTCTTGTAATACATAATAAATTCTTGTCTTGCAGCAATGAGCTGGGAGTCGAGCCGGTCAGCCGACTGGCCTTGTCGAAGCAGACGCAATGCAGCGACGACCACAGCTACCAGTCGTTCGAGACGTGGCACCGCGAGCACACGGCCGCCGAGTCGGGAGTGCTCGAGAATCTCTCCAACGTCTACCTCGGTGGACGGCTGTGCGCCGCGCGGCAGTCTGCCACTGTCATTGAGCCGCAGGATCAAGGCTCCTACTACTATCGCCATTGCTTCTACGGCAGAGGTGGGTCGCAGTCTTTGCGAGTGCAGTATAGTAGCAGTCGTTTATACCGGTGCTTCCTTATACCGGTAATTCTGGCCGGTCGTACATGTGGCAGTGTAAAAAGATTTCCTATTTATTGCGAGTACAGTGTATAGGAACAATTTTTTCACCCAGCAACGGCTAACACAGTCTTTCTTGAGACTTTCCATGACGTACTGCGTGCTTAAGATATGCAAAATTTGGTGTTCTACGGTATTCAGTCTCGAGGCTCATTACTGATAGAAACATTTTTCTCTAGTAGTTTTCGTTGATACCGGCAATTTTGGCCCGTCCCACAAGTATCGGTATAAACAAATTTTGCTGTAATTGCGAGTACAGCGGAAATCGTTTATAGCGGTAAATGGGTGAGCGGCGGTTTTTGATCTCTATAAGCGATTACCGTTATAAACAATTTCTGTCCGGTGTGAAGCATAGAAAGATGAAAATTCGGAATGTGCTAAAAGTAGCTGCTATAAGCAAGACAGTATCTTCATACCGTTCCAACCGTAAGCACTATAAACAACTTCACTGTGTCTCGCTGTATTCCTCTTTCTCCCCCCATCCCTTCCCACCACTGCCGCCTTCCTTGCAATAACACCATCGCTGAAGGAGCGCCAGCCAGAGGGGTGGGAGAGAATCACTCAAGTGGGTGCGACGGGTTGATTTCCGGGGGTGAAAATATGCCGACGGCGCAGTCCGTAGGAGTTGGTCCGCCGCGATCGATGCGGTCCAGGAATAGAGGCGCCGGCATCCGATTCCGTTTGGGCGACCGACGAACGTCCCGGCGTCTAACGCACTATTTTCGCCTCCAAAATAACGCTGTTATTTATGTACAGGGTGGCAGAAAAGTCCCTGGCAGTCAGTTTTCGGACGGCTTTTTTGGGATTCTTTTCAAACGTTTTCTATGACTTTTATACACTATTTTGTTCGGCTTTTCATTCTATGCTGTTTGATAAAGGTGAGAAAAGAAATCCGAAAAAGCCGTCTGAAAAGTTATTGTCAGGACTTTTCTGATACATTGAAATGTCAAATTTTTTCGATCAGGAACAAGAAACTGTAGATTGAATAAGGCAGACTGATGAGAAAGCCAATAGCGCCTCTTTTCATCAAGTTACGCACGTAAATTGCAAGAAACGACTATCATTCTTGGTGAAAAGGGGTGTTCAAACACCAAAGAGCGAGCTCATCTTTGCCAATTATAGTATCTCGCTCGACTTTCTGTTACTGATCGAAGAATATTGACTTTATGTTAAATAATGGTCCGCATGGCTACCGCATCGACTCAGTTCAGTTCAGTGCGCACTTTACGATTTATATTCAAAATGAGTCATCGATTGTGAATTGCTCTGCTATTTTAAGCGAGATATCCGCTTCCTTCTTAAACACTTTGGCCGCAAACGAACATAAATGAGTAAAAATCCGCCATTTAAGTATAGATAAACATCAGATGCCCTAATGAGGGAGTATTAGGTCTATGCTGGAGATTATGCTATTTTTAACATACCGAGCAACACTTAATGATCTTATTTCGGAAGCATGAACATAACGGTTACTGTAAGACGCTTATGATAAGACGTCTTATTCGGCGTGTTTAGCATAATATTGTCCCATATGATTATACGAAATATATGATTTAATGACGGGCAGCGTGTCCTGATCTCATGCAGTTTGTATGTAGTTTGAGTTAAAGAAGTAAGAGACGAATATGATGCTAAACATGCGGAACAAGTTGAGTTATATTTCGGAAGCACAGTGAAAATTGTTTATACCGATAAATGGGGAAGTGGCAGATTTCGACCGCTATAAACGCGAATTACCGTAATGAGCGTGACATCTAAAAACGATTTCTACTGTACTTCCGAAATAAACGCGAAAAAACCGCTACAAGCGTGACTTGTAAAAACATTTCCTACTGCATAAACACGACCCAACGAAGAATGGGGGCAGTCGAGGCAATGCAAACAATGCTCGCATCCAATTTCCTTGCGTGCCACTCGGCCGACCACTTGACGATGTCTTCTTTTTCAGCGCATCACAATTTCTTCGGTATCGATGAGAATCTCGGACCGGTCGCCGTCAGCATGATCAGAGAGTCGCTGGAGAAGACCGAAGCTGCCACTGCCGGTCTTCAATCCAACGCCATCTATCGGCTTATTATCCGCATTAGCGATGTACGCACTCTTCATTTTTTTTATTTATTCTCTTATTACAAAGGGGGAATGGGAAGGGAGGAATCGAACTGACTTAACTTTATATATTGGGAAAGAGAGCGCCTAGAGAGAGAAGTGAACACACACATGTTTTAGGATAAACATTGCATAGTGACATTATGCCGTACGGTGTAATGTATTCGTACATTAACCGACCTGGGATTTCAGATAAGACTGAATCACTAGTTGACGCTCTTACAATTTTACAACCGCCTTACACCAGTGCAAATATTTAACATTCCCGCAAATCTTTTTGCTCACCCCGACGCTTGAGTAGCGCAAGTAGCTGAATTTTGTACGATGATATGCGGTAGATTGTATTTATATCGTATTGCTGTAAGTAATTGTCTTTCGCCCGCTCAAAAGGCCCTTTAATCTCGAGTCTTCAGTCAGTCCTTCCCCTCCTACTGTTTCACGGAGAAGCACACTCCCCTGTCTCTTTTTAAAAAAATGTCCTTTGACATTGTAACGCAACACCGAAAAAGTTGATAATGCTTCTTGGTAAACGCATGATACGCTTCGGTGTATCCATGCAATTTCCAAGCCTAAGATGTATAAAAAGCGATCAGTTATTAGAGTCGATTCGAAGTGCAGCATTCAAACTTGGCGCGTCGCCAGCGCACAATCGGAAAGCATTTATTGAATTTTGCGTTAGTCTCGCGTGCTTAATACTCTGGCAAAGTGCTCTGACGCGGAACATATTTAATCGCTCTTTGAAGGGCGGCTTGGCCGGAATACCGTGTACTTTTGCTACTTTGTTGCTATTTTTGACAGACATACTTTCGAATGGTTTGAGTACACACGCGGTTAGGTTCATGAGCGTAAGCAAATGATCTGTTAAAGCTAATTGCGAGGCGCGAAAGCGTACGGAATTGTAGCTAAGCCGTCGTTCGAGTTACATATTTGTATGAGATGATTAATCGCAGTACATGGTTGGCTAATTGCAGTTGCGGACGATTCGTGTGGCGGTGCCCGAGGATGCGTTGCCCGAAGGTTCCCAGGATGCGTCACAGAAAAGCAATCGGACGCTTTTGCGAGAGCTCCTCGAACTCGTCTGCCCGCAGTTGTCCTTCAGCTGCCTCCGCCCCAGCCTCGCCGGCCCCAAGACCGAAGAGCTCCTCTTGAAACTCGACGAGCAGCCCATCTACACTCGCTACAAAGTCGGCGTTATGTATTGTCGCGCCGGGCAGTCTACTGAAGAGCAGATGTATAACAATGGTGAGAAAGATCAACAATACTCGTCCGTTTGACACGCTTCACAAACATTTGTTTGGCAGTTTCTGCCGCCCCACTTCAACCACCCTCTCCTCCTCTATCTCTCGCCCTTTGCGAACTCTGAAATTGCTGATACGGGGTCTTTCACCGTAATCCGTCGATTTTTGCATTAATGTTGTATTTGAATTTGAGTGCAATCATGACGAAATCGAGTGCAAAAGTGACAAAAATCGTACGCAAAAGGGACAAATTTGGGAATGCAAGAGCGTGTTTGTGACATGGAGCAATTTCAGAGACGGCGTCGGGCGCTTTCGACGAATTTCTCGACTTCTTGGGCCGCCGCGTTCGACTGCAAAAGTTCGAACTCTACAAGGGCGGGTTGGATACGCGAGGCGACACTACCGGCACGCATTCGGTCTTCGAGCAGTTCCAGCAACATCAAGTGATGTTCCACGTGTCGACAATGTTGCCGTACACGCCTAGCAACCGACAACAGGTTGGCTTCTGTTTTGCTTCTTCTATCGTCTTTTGCTCTCTTCTGTCGTCGTTTATCTATCGCGATATTTGACGCTTTTAACTGCTTTGAATTAAAAGGAAGCCTACCGTGTTGGCATCGTGCCTCAGCAAAGGGCGTAGCCTAGTTGCGCCGAGGAAATTATTATTAAAATTATTCTGGCCAGACTTGTTTGTATTATGACAAGAATAGGGAACATGTGATCCGAACATGTAGGTAATTCTTCGTGAAAGCTGCCAGAATAATGCACGTAACTCTTGTGTACGCTGCATTGTGGATGGGGGTTGAATATGTTTTAGTATCTGCGGAAGAGCGATTGTATGCGCAGACTTGGAAAAGGCTAAAGAAAAGCATAGAGAGAATCGCTTTGCAGGCAACGAGAGATAAAATTTAGCACCTGTCATTAATCTGGGTCGTTAGGGGAGGGGGTGGGGCAGTTATCACGAGGCTGATTGGACATGTGACATTGTTGATTAATCATCATTTCCTTTTCGCCCTAACGCCCTCATCACCTTCTGTCCCCTTTTGGGGATTTCCTTTCTACTTCCATTCTGCCACATCGTGTCATCATGCATCATGTTGATCGATTGTCACGAGACTGATGAAAAGTCGACCACGACTCGAAAGACGTAACAAATAAAAGTGAAAACAGCCGCTATACGTTCTTCTCAATGGAACATCGCCCCCCCAATACTAGAAGCAGTTGCAGCGATCACTATAAGCAGTAGTAACAGCCCTTATATACATTCTCAACGGTCCTTATAAGCGCTGACTGGATGCACTTTCAAAATATGCGCGTATCTGGTCTCTACTGTATTCATTGCAGCTAGCGCGAAAGCGCCACATCGGCAACGATATGGTGACGGTGGTATTCCAAGAGCCCGGTGCGCTACCCTTCAGTCCCATTACTGTACGGTCGCATTTCCAACACGTCTTCATCATCGTTCGAGTGAATGCGCCGTTGACCGATAACGTCACTTATACGTAAGTTTGCATTACCCCTTGCAACTGCTTTTGCAAGTGAGAACAGAGAATGAAGATTGATCGGCTATAAACGAATTCCACTGTACCATAGTAAACTGGTGATATTTTTCAGAGTGGCGGTTGCTCGGGCCAAAGACGTCCCGGCTTTCGGTCCTCCGATCCCTCCAGGCGCGACGTTTCAAAAGTCGACCGAACTGCACGATTTTCTTCTGACCAAAAGTGGGTAGTTTGCTTTATATTTTTGAATTTCCTTTTCTTTTGATGGAAAGTAAGCGCGGGAATATAAGCGGTGTCGTTTGCAGTCATCAATGCAGAAAATGCCGTTCATCGATCGCAGAAGTTCGCCGCGATGGCTGCGCGAACGCGGCGGGAAGCGCTCAAAGATTTGGCGGAGAATCACGTCGCGGCTTATGGCAACGAGGGACCGTCGAGGATTGCGAGTAAGGAGGGGGCGCATTGCGAGGGGGGATTGCATTGTGTTGAAACCGGAAATCATATCTAATATTTTACTTCCTGTATATGGTCGAGGGGTTATGAATGTGAAATCATGTGCACAGTCTTGTATATCTGGGGGTTTGATTTTATATGCGTCGGTCTCGTTCAAAGAAGTTTCTTTACAACTTGGATAAAAATGAGAAAATATTCACCCCTCACCAATGCGTTGCAAATAAATACTTAGCTTTGGGATACCTCTTTTTCCCACACAAATTCAGAAAGTTGTTTAAACCAAACCGACGCAAGTATAGCTCGGATTGATATGAAAATTTGATTGCAGGCCGTTTCTTGGGCGGATCAGTGAAGCGAAAGGACAAGACGACGCCGCGACCAATCCTGGCAGAGTGCATACGCGGCGCTCTGAGCTGGGAGGTGGAGGTGCACGACTTTTCGCGGATGCAGTCGATTCAGTGCATCCTCGGGGTGTCGGCAGACAATCTCGTCCTTCTCGAGCGTCCCTCCGGTGCTGTCCTCTTCTCCACCCCCACCCATTCTATTCTCGGATGGTCCGCCAGCAACAACAATGGCAACAGGTTCGTTCCATTCTTCCGCCTTTGCTCGCCATATTCTTTTATTCTTATCATCAACATTTTTTATAACGGAAAGCCGCAGGGAACACCGTAGCATGCTTAGTGTGGAAAACTAAATTGAGCACGTTCGCTGTGTGGTCCACGCAATTGACCTTTAACGCTACGGGACCTACAGTCAGTTTCTTGTTATTGACAAAGAATTTGCGACTATAGTCACGTTTACTTCCTTGTCGATTTTCGCGAGCATAGCCCTTGGGCGCCGTTGCCTTCTCACTCCATCGAGTGCACAAAGTACGCTGTTGCTAAATGCGTCTCATTAATCCTCCTAAGCTGTGGTTTTGAATCTTCTTGATGGTCGTTGTCATTGACGACGTGCTGTACTTTTTCCTCCGAACTCTGGTCATCTTTAGTGCGCATGCACCGTAGATTGTTGTTAGTGACGTATGACAAAATTCCTTAGCGATAGAATAATGAAAATCCAAATTTAAATGGTGTGCAGTCAGCTTGTGATGCGTGGGATCAGAATGGCTCAGGAAAAAGGTACAAGGCACGCAAATTAGCATAAATGGAAGATAGGTACAGAAAGGCACTTACTTTACATAAGTAAACAATCAACCTTGTTAACCTAGTTTATCTAGTATAACTTATCTCACTTTGAAACGCCCCGCACCGATTCGAACTGAAGGGGGAGATAAACGCCCCCTCGCTCTTACCAATTCCCCTACACGACCAAGTCACAACTGCGTATGTTTCAGATATATGAAGTTGTACTACGACCACGGGCAGCTGATTCAACTGCGTTGCACGGAAGGTTCGGAACTGGAGACAGTGACGTTACTTCGGCGATTGGAGTCGGTCAGCAAAGGCTGCCAGGCCCAGGAGATGCAGCTTAGGCGTAAGCCCACCGGCCAGCTCGGCTTCCATCTCCACGAAGAGGGTGTCGTAACCGACGTCGAGATGTATGGCTCCGCCTGGCAGACCGGTCTCCGACAGGGATCAAGAATTGTTGAGGTTCGCTCTGCCTTCTTCGCTTATTACTACACCGCTGTCTTTTTTAAATTTCATTTCTACTTTATAGTCAAAATTACTTATCAGTAATTAAATATCTTGGATTAAATGACACAAAATGCTTAGAAAGCCGATAGCGCACCTTTTTATCGAATTGTGCACGTAGAAAGTAAGAAAGGACCATGACTGTTGATGAAAAACGATGTTCAAGCACCGAAAAGCGAGCTCATCTTTGTCAATTAAAGTGCCTAACTCAATAATCTGTTACTGATCGAGACTTTTTGCCTCTAAATAGTTTAGATCCTGTTCCCGTCTTCTATTAAAAAAGGACGTTCTTTCAGATCGAAAGCATCGCGGTGTCAACGTTGAACTTGGAGCAGATGGAGGGGTGGCTGAAGGAGAAGCCGTCTGTGAGGGTGCTGGTCATCCCACCGGCCGCCGATGGATCCCCTCGCCGTGGCTGCGAAGATCCCCACTGCCCAGCGGTCAAGGGCATCGACGAATCGGCCTTCACCGTCGCCGATGTTATCCATTCTGGTCGTCAGCCTCCTTCGTACGGTTTTCACTGTCAATTTCCCCGTTTTAGTTGTTTATTCATACATCCTTCGTCAGTAATAAGATGGAAAAGTTTTGTCTTGCAATTTTCCAAGATTCAAGAGATAAATTTAATTATGACTATTTTAAATTCAAGTTTTACTCGTCCTTCACGCGCTATTTCGAGACATTCGCTTTTGTATCTAAACACTAGTTGCGCACTCTATCTCTCTGCTACATTATTTCCTCTGAAATAATGTTATCAAGGAGAAACTTTGTAAATAGATGCACAGACTTGCAGCAGTAAAAATGCAATTCCATTTCAGCTATGCCGAAGCGTTCAAACGGCTGACCTCAACGTCTCCGGGCGGACGGACGGATTTGGGCTACGAAAGCGCTGGGTGGTCGTCGCAGGCGCATACGGACTTCGCGACGGTGTCGAGCGCGAGCAGCGAGGAGCGCTGGCGCAAGGAACCGCCGCCGTACGGACTCGCGCCACCGGCGGCGCGCACCGATACGCTCAGCTCGACCGGCTCGACGTCGAGCGAGCTCAGCTCCGATCACCCCCTCCATCGGCGTCCACAGCTCACCTCCAATCGCGTCGATCCGCGCAGTCAAATGTACGATTACTTTTATTTCTTGTTCTTATGGCGCCTTATTCATATACACCGCCATTGATCATAATTTGCCGCTCTTTCATCATGTTTCGTCATCCTTACATTCAACTTTCCCATCTCTGCATTCCATTAGAACGCTAGTTAGACGAAATGGAATGCGATAGTCATAAACTATGATGAATGGCGGTGCATTGTGTCCACAACCGTTGACAGCGATATTCGAATAATTTCAGAATGAAGAGATGTATATTTGTATGATTTCAGGGCAGATAAAGGTCCGCCACTGCCGCCGAAGACGTATAAGCTGCGACAAACGAGTGTGAGCGTGCACGAGCAGCTTGCGAACGTTCTGCAAAGCGCGACGACCTCTTCTTCATCGCGCAGGGTAGGTTGTTGAAGGCGAACTGCGGTCACCTCTAGCTGAAAGGATTGTACCACATTGTTTTCAGCTACCTATGACAAGCTGGCTGCGATTTATATATGCTTATATTGTAATTAACTTATCGCTAAGCAGCTTATCATAGACAGCTGAAGACAACATACGGTACATTTCTCTCAAGTAGAGCTTGCCGCAGCCCCCTTTGAGCTCTTGGCGTCTTCTCTACCATCTAACTCCATCACCACTTTCAGAATCACCTGAATCGCACTCACTCAGAGGAGTTCCTCGTCTCCAGCACGCCTATCCACTTCGATCACCCCACCGTGGTATCGGCGCGATTGGGTCACGTGATGGGTCCCTTGGAACCGCGCCAACCCACCGCCTGGGACGCGTCCGTCGTCGAGGCGGCCGCCAAAGTGCTCGCCAGTAACCCGGAGATCGGCTCTTGCCAACTCCGTCTCCAGGCCGCCCTGCACAAGGTCCGCTTCCTCGAGGACAAAGTCGACCAGCTCACTATCGATCTCGAACAGGTACCTTTCTTCGAGCAATGCACATGTTGTTAGTTAGTATTGTGAAATTTGCTTATACCGGTACCATAGATGACCGGCTAAAATGACCGGTATAAGCGAAATACAGGTATAAACGAATTTTACTGTAGTAGATCTGTAATGGGGTAAGAGTAACTTCGATCTCCACGGAATTTCCCTAATCTCGACCCTGTGACAGCTTTAGTTGCTAGTATTGTACCATTTTTCGCTTTAGTAACTTTCCGATTAAAGAGGTCATTTTTCAAGTCAAATCAGTATGAAAAATGACATTTGTATTGGAATGTATCCTTATCGAAGTATAAATGGCCTAAATTATATCATTTCTATAGTAAGACTTAGCGTAGAAAACTGATCGACTTGACGGTGTACGTATTTAGGAGCGTCGGATGCGTAGCGAAATGGAGAAGGAAGTGAGCGCGTTGAAGGAAGAGAGGCGATTGCTGAAACGGGAACGGATACGTACCGAGAATGACCTACGGCAGCTATTCTTCCAGCGGGATCATACGGACCCCGCTGACTGCTGACGTTTATTGCATAAATACGATCTTGCTAAATCGGACGCGTTCCCCCCTCCTGATGCTGCTGCCCAACGTCTAAGCTGGCTCGCTTCGTCCAGCAATCTCAACCCCCCATCCCACCCCACACCGGCCTTTTCGTCGTCCGCTCTCATTGGCGAAGAAACTTGTCATTGCCCCCCAGCTGCTGTGCGCTCTCGTTGTTGGCGACGCGTGATATCAGTTGAATCTCCCGCTCGATTTTGGGAATGGTCGCTTGTGATATAGGTGGAGTGATGTTGATAATGCGAGCGCGAAAGTTCAGCGCGGGTGCTGCTAAGAGGCGCTACTTGCAGGCATTTGCCTGTGAAGGAGCGGAATATTCTTCCGAAAGCCGACTTCGGATTCAGTAATCTCACAAAATCTAGCTCGGCTTTTGAGAAATGTTCCTCTCTTAGCGGCGTACGAGTTTGAATTTCGCGCGCGATGTCCAATTTCCTCCCTTGATTTCGCAGGTTGCTGCTGCGAGAATCGCGCGTGAGGTTTCAGCCGAACGGCGCGTTGCCCACCGTCGTCCCACCTCTCCGCATTTTCACATTGCATTGTGATCTTCTATCATATTTTTGTGCATACTGTAGGGGTAGCTTGTATTCTTCTTGTCGCATACCTATCCCAATCTACCTTTGCTGTTTGGAATGTTCTGCAGAATGGTTATTTTTGTTTCATCTCTATATGTTGAATTGAAAATGTGATTTTCATGTTTTCTTTTTCTATTTATTGTACTATGCCGGCCGCGACAAACTATTTTTACAACGTTGCGCTTTTTGCGTTGATTCTGCTCAAAACGTTGCACTGGTTCTATTTCACGCCGCTTCTATTTCGGCTTTTCTATTTCTATACCGTATATTTGTACGCCGTTGAAGCATGAACGTCTTGGACTACTTTGAAAACGAATATTCTGTTGATCAATAGCAAGTACTTTGTGGAGCAAGCTGCAAAAACATACGACGCGGTGCACAAATGGTCGCCCAAACATTCCTTGATTCTTAGAGTGTCGATTTTTTATTTTCTGATAGAGAAAATTTCAGTGATCCCGACTATTCGGCTGTTCAGCTGTTACTCTGCGTACACTCGTACCCCGAATTACCTTCTTGTTCGTCTGTACACTCTGATTCTGTTCATTTTGTGTGAATATTTATGCCGCGAACTACGTCAGCAATAATTGTGAGTCAAATAAAATATCTATGATTCGACTCATTTTGCAAACATCGCAGACATTCTCGCGTATTTTTCGGTCCTTGGGTATTCGGCTATCTTCTGTCAAAATATACACAATTTACATACGTCCACCATATCGTGTTCACGGTGATTAAGACTTGAACGGGGACGGGGAATTTCGGGGTGAGAGTTGTGAATGCAGATAGTTGTCGAAATTTGACAAATTTAGTCATTTTCGACCTTTCTTGTGTCATCACGCCATTCGCAAAATGTTCAATTAGGGTTCAATCCCTAAATTTGAGACTGATATTAGGGTGTCGCAAAAGGGAAAGTTCCCTGTCACCGTTACAACCCTGATGAGAATATCTATCATACAGTATATGATTTTTCATACATACAAAGACCAGTTTACTGCGCTTTCACAATCTTGCACTAAGTACACTTAGGGAGTTCGCGATCTTTAAACTGGAGCAGTATTGGAGAAGTTGTAGACCGGTGGCGGCTCTAATGGTGTGATTCGTTGCGGCTTATGAAGATTTGGTAGAAAAGGTACGAATCGAGTGCACGGTATTTTGCTTAAAACTTTGTTGACGATGGACGGGAAGGAATAAGCATCGGGGGCGTTGTTGGCCTCGTCTGCTGTAGCGTCGCTGTGTTCGTGCAGTCCACGTTGTGCGCGTGTCGCGCCTGAACAAAAATTTGCATATGCATGTGTTGCGCCACTCCAAAAATACGCGACGGCAAATAGTACGCCCTGTTATTCGCTGTTACTTAGCCCATAAATCGCTGGTGAGGCAACACTTGACAATTGCCGCGTACTATTTTCTATCGCATATTTTCGTGGCGATACTATGCGCTTGATAGAGAAGAAAGGAAATGATCCCACCTGGCACCGTGTTGTCCATGAAGAATCCAATAAGGCCGCCGACGAACATTCGGATGGTCAGAACGATATTCAGGACATTGTCGAGTTCTGTTAGTCCTACAAGCAGAATGAATGATTGTCGTATCGCCCGCGCACACGCCCAGACTATCTCTATTGAAAAAATTGCGAGCAGTCTCGCAAGTTACATGGTGTCGCTCAGGTTTATCACCTAGTTTTTGGCAAAGCTGTACTACCACCCAATACATAGTCTAAAACCCAGATTCTTCGCTACGGGAAACGACATTTTTATCGAGCTATGCTGAATTTAGTAGAAGATCGTTGTGTAGTTACTTAACGTGAATTTAATTTTAAACCCACGATTAAAAGCATTTTGCGAACGCTATGTTAAAGTCTGCTTTCAACAACTACTTTTTTGTATAATAATGTACTGTCCTAGTTGTTCTCAAAAGCACAGCTGCCGGTTATGAAGAGAAAGAGATTGGAATAAAAGAACTAACCAGTTTTCAACGGGTGGCGTTCAAAGTATAGCGGAATGACCATACCGGCCATAATAGAAAATCCGAGAACGGCGACATTTCGCGACATTTTCAGATTGACTGCAACGGCGATAGTGAGTCAAGAATTTGCACATTAAAAATTTGAATTAAAACGATACCTAACTGCATGCTGGACAGTCCTACGCCGCCCACCATCGACATACTGACGCACAGAATGCCACCCACCAACGGCTGAAATAAAGCATTGATATCGATTTAATGAGGAAATCGCCTCCATGCCTCTGGTATGGTAGCCAACACAGCTCCGAACTTGGTGAAAATACCGAGTACGATCATTATGAGGCCCGCGATTTGAAGTGTCACTCGACTGGCTACCTATAACGGTAGCATTGTATCTCTGTACTATGAAAGAGTCAAACGATTCAGTGACCAGTGTTAGTTATGACGTCAGAAATTTCAAGCTAGCCAAAAATCTCTTTTCAGATCTGACTTCGACATCAGATGTTAATGTCAAAGTGCAGTTAAGAAATAGACGATGATATTCCAAACAAAGATTAATGATCTTCAGGTAAAAAGTCTGTGCTGGAAATTATTTTCGATGTTATAACTAACACTGACTACGACGTACTTTGGTGATATTAATGACACCTATATTTTCACTGTATGTCGTCACTCCGACACCGCTGCCAAAGAGGCCTGCTAAGAGCACTCCAACGCCTATAAAATATAAAATATTGCTTGAAACAAGAGGAAGGAAATGTCATCAAATCAATCAATGCCTTCGATGAGCACTCCTCTGTTGACGGCGTGGGCCGGTGGTGGTCTTTCATCAGAGATTCGCGCGCACGCGTGGTATGCACCGACTGACTCGATCAGCGAAGCCAGTGCCGCCGCAAAGAAGCCCAGGAAGACGCCGGTGTTAAAACCGAACGCGCCCCATTGCCCTGTCATTTGAATCAACTTATTGGAGAGTAAATGTGTGGGATAAAAATTGGCTCCAATAGATTCATGTATAGATATTACGATTGTGACTGAGGTATCGTTAAATTCGGGTTACTGGAGCGCACTCATTCCTGATTACTGAATCATTATTTGAGAATCGGAATCGACAGAATCGCTCTTTCGGGAATCGTTGCACCTCGAAGTTATTAGTTTGAAACTGGCCCCTAGACGTTCTACACCAAAGATGTGGGTATCAGCTTCCTTAACGGCTGTTATGAGCTTTAACTGAATACATTGGGCTAGCTTCATATCGAGTACTCGCATTGCGCAAGTACGACTTCAGCTAAAGTGTATCTTATATGTTCAACTTTAATCTCGCAATATGAAACTGATCCACTGATTTATTTTCAGTTACTTCACTAAAATATTGAAAGGCAATTAAAAGAGCTCTACAAAGACCACTCTCTGTCTCGCAGGGACGTCTTGAGGGGCCAGTATGAATCCTTGAATCAGTAAAGACTATTTTCAGTAAATGTTGTGACAAAATTAAATACTGTCCCAATGAGGGATAAGCAGAAGACGTATTTTACCTGGATAGGGGATGCGCAGCCAAGGGGCCTCTCGAAGAACGGCCGTCGAGTCCGGTTTGTCAGTCCTGGCGGCCCCACCCGGCCGTTCCCAACCAGTGGCTGTGATAATGTAGCTGATCAGCCAGCACACCCCGATCGCCAACAAATACTGAACAGTTGAACATGGTCGATTATCAATCATATCAATCAGAGTGAATGGCACTCACGGGAAACAATGTGAATATAGGTAACGCTTTGAAGCTGATGCGGCGCTTTTTGATCACCGGCAGGGGCACTTTGACGCGGGCCAAGTAGACGGCAACCAGTAAGAGAACGGAAACTTGTCTATAATCAGAAGTTGTGAAAAGTATTCTTAGACAAAGGCAGCCCTTACACTAGTGATAAGATGTGCTGTTCGGCGTGATCAACAATTGTACCTACCACCGACAACATTAGCAGAAGCATCAATGGAGCGATCGTCAGTGGTCCGATAAATTTGGTGATCAGACCGATAAAGCCGGTCATACCAATGAATATTTGCAATGCAGACGCGGCGACCAAGCTGCCTTGCATCTAAGGCGATTGACCGAGTCAGTACATTGGTTGAAACAAATGAAAAAGTGAAAAGTATGCTTACAATACGCAGCCGAAGAAGATAATCTTCCTCTGGTACTTCTTCGTGCGCAGAAACATTGCATTTAAATTCAGGCAAATTACTAAATGCAAAAATTGGCGGGAGATAGGCGAACGAGGGACCTTGCAGCAGAGCCAATCTAAATTGCAATCATGCACATAGTGGTTCCTTGATAAAACGTCGAGAAAATACGTCGAGGTAAAAAGTGTCGAGAAAAAAATATATTGAGGTTAGATTTGTGTTGCTGGCTGCGCTGTAAAGTAAAGCGATCAAAAAGAGACTCTTATTACGGGAGAAGTGCAGCTCGCGAAATATAGGGCATTCACTCAGCGGCGCTCAAAGTTCTGTGCCAGAACCATCAAAGCCAGTTCTACGCTATTAACTCGCAGTCGGTCGAACTAATTCGCTTTCTATCTGAAGCCCCCGATGTTCTCATTCGATATAAATAGTTGGTCGCTTTGTTTTATCGCTCCAGTAGTAAGAAAAATGGAACTAAAGTAGATACAGTTATAAGCGAATAAGTGCACATCGACCGGGTACGAAAATTTTTTGCACTTTTGTGGTGTGCACTTAGGCAGTTTTAGATCATCTACAAAACATAGGGCAAGAGTTCGGGGCATGGAAAATTTGTGTGCTTATCCGGATTGTGCACTTAACCAGTTTTTAATGTACACAGAGAACATGTAAACTAGAGCAGCTTTGTTAACTGGAACCACAGAAAAGTCCAATGCTCGAACGTAAAACAGCAGTAAAACAAACAGCTATTGTTAGCGAGTGACGACCACATCGGCAACTTCTGACAAAAAGCGGATTAGTTCGGTAGAGTGAGGCTTGGTAACATAGAACTGGTTCTGATACTTCTGGCACAGAATTTCCACGGTCGCCGGAAGGATGTCGTAGGTGTCGCGGGCGACGGGACAACTTCCTCTCTCGCTACACGAGCTTCGCGTTCAATAGCAAAATTCGGTGAAATTAGCGAAAAAAGTCGAGAAAGAAAACGATAAGGCAATGGGCGATGCGCAGGAGTAGATGAAAAGACGAAAAAGACAGAGACAATGATACCACTGCTATCAGTTGGTTGCTATAAACTAATCTCTCTGTCGTTTGCCGCGCATTATTCCACGTGGCCAGTAACTTTTTGATCTCTAGTTAGCAATAACGTTCAATGAAGCGCGGCATACGGTAAATGCGCGGTATTAACGCGAGGCATCGCTCTGCTTAGCTTTGCTGCATTGTTACGTCTTGATATTGTTAACCTCGATAAAAATATCCACTCGATATTTGACACCCTTGATACATTTCATCCCGATAGTCCAAACCCTAACATTTTCTCTCCTCGACATTTTTTGCCTTGACGCACATAGCATGATCACAAGATACCGAATTTCTCGAAAATACGCTCCCACAAAGCCAATTCGGAAGGAGTGGCAAAAAACTCTAAAGTTAATGTTCAAACACAAATCATATTCATACATTGAAGTTTCGCGTCTCTGTTCGTAAAATTAGCTTCACTTCAAACGTTTTCTCAGAAAAGTGTTTCCCTTTCACAGAAACAGGCTTCGGAACTGGCGGAGAAAACGTATTTTTACAAGAGATTCCGGCAATCGGGCAAAAGTAGAACGTACCTCACGCCAAGTGTGTTCTGCAAAAGGGTAGAAAGACCGGCAACGACGAGTGTCGTTGAAATTAGCCTGACACGAATCAACGCGGTCGCGGCGCCTGCGCAAGCCGTATTTGACAAAATGTACGGCGTTACCAACAAGCCGCTCACGCACACCATCAATTGCTGCAATCCGTCATTAGTACAGTTCAGAGCAGTAGAAGAATAATTAATGCCAAAAACTCACCTGAAACCCGAACAGAATGGCTGTTGGGGGCGATGGAATTTGGTTGGCTCTGTAGTACAGCTTGAGCTCGGAACGATTGGCATCCGACACCTTGTCATTCGTCACCTTGCCATCCGACATCTTGCCATCCTGGTCTATGTTGGCCGGCATCGTCGTTCGCGCCACCTGCTGCCAACGCCAAATTTAACAATCGAACCGTACGCGTCTACTGATGAGGACGACTGAGTTCATCTCAAAACTAGTTTCGACGGCATATGACAACGTGATCGAGCGCGTCTCTCAACGAATGGTTGTTAAACGATCAACGGTTCGTTTGGTGATCCCTTTGCTGCACTCTTTTTTGCTGCCACATGAATCAGAATTGGAAAACTTTCATCTATCCACATCTAGCTTCGATTAATGCTCAAATATTTGACAAGTTTTAATTTTTTGCGAGTCATTCGAATCCATCTTTCCGACAGTTATAACAAATAGATTGCGGCTCTCACATCAAATCAGGCTCAATTCTGTAACGCGTTTTAGAGTGCAAAAAATTACACGACTTACAAGAAAAATATTTTCATAAGTGAGCTTTTATGACGACAAGCACGCTACTTCTATGGCTACACTTTCCATTGTGTTTATGCAATGTGCGAGGTATTGTTGGCTTGTATATGTTGCTCTAACATGCATGTGGAGTGCAAGCAATGGATCTGAGTACAACCGAACTTGCACACCTATTGAACCAAACATTTCATACGCGTAAAAGCACATCGAAAGAGTGTTGTTTACACTTTTTCTTCAAAACACTTTCCGCTAGTACCATATTAATACATCGAAGATATAACAGTGACAAGGGTACAATATTGCAGCCGTTGGATGACCGTTTCTTATTAGTCTCCGGAAGGATTGTGGCGGTGTGTCATATATTTGAACATTTTATATTTAGGGTGAAGTTTTTCTCGGATCAGTATGCTTATTCTTGAATCAATGATCAATTTCCTATACCTGCGTCAGAGCGGTATTGTGTCGGCAAGCTTGAAAGAAAGGACATCTTTGCACTGTATTCAGTGTCAGCCAAGCGTGGTAACGCTCAGCCTCGTTCCTATTTACTTTACTTCACGCGTGGATTTGAATACTGGGAGGGAGCAAAAATCAGATCTCAAGGAACCGCTCGACAGAACTTGACGATTTAGAGATCAAAAGATCAGTCTGTGCGGTATACCTTTACCTGCGAAACAAAATCGGAATGAAATCTGATCGTTTTTTCACAAATTACAAAAATCCTTCCAAATGGTGGACACAGTCTCTGATTGGCGGGCTGACAGACTGTGAAGGCTCATAAACGATAATTTATATGTCAAAGAGTTCGTTTGAGTGAGCAAAAGTCTGCTTTGAGGGTTTAAAGTAACAATATTATCAAAGAAAGGTGTTTTTTATTATATTTTTGATTAGTAAGGTACCATTTCTAAGGTGCTCAGCCAGCTACCCAGCCAGCGAGCAAATGCGTCGGACATTGGTACCTCTTGGTCGGAACTGTGTTTTGGACGTTTTATCGAAAGAGAACGGCGGCGACGACAAGGAGCGTCAGGAACTTTGGTCACATCGTAATGCGTGCAAAAGTGGGTTGCTGCTCGTAAGAATAGCCGACGTCAAACAATAAACCTGTATCGTTTATCACG